>JABXWE010009723.1:0-48444 GCA_014611495.1 Limonius californicus
AAATCGAACTACCAACATCGTAAAAAAACAAACTAAAAACAGTACGATTATAGGCCTCCTTAACGTACTGTTTTTAAGCTAAAACAGTGCGCTTAGAACGGCTTTATAAAACCGAAATAGAAAAAATATATAGAAGCGCGCCATTTACACAAAATTTAATAGAAATCCATAATCAATTTTCTGGCTCGTAGATTAAATGGTTGACATACTATTCTGGTGGTGTTAATATCCTCATCGTATTGTTAACAGCGTTTTCGTCCCACCACTGAGTATCGGCCTTTTCTCTATCACGTGCTTCTCCTTAAAGCTAAGATATATGTGATGGTAGCTCAGTTGGCGAAACGCTCGCTTTCTGAGCAAAACGTCGATTATGCTTGGGTTCGATTACCCGCATTGACACACAGTATATGAATATTATGTGTTACAACTCCTTACACACAATTCCCAAATCCGGTTGGCAGCCGTAGGTTTATAATGCCAAAAACCCTGTCTTAATATACTTTTATGAAATTTCTCGGAGTTTGAATTTTATTTGATGCATCAGTTATGTAGGCCCATAGATGATTGTATTTTTTACCGCTTTATTATGTTGAAACTATATAATAAATTACATTCCTAGTAGTAGTACTACCATAATGTGAGTATCGAATGTATCAGTTTAATATTTATATTTATTTTTCAAAATTATGACAGATATTGAGGTATAGAAAAATGGAAAGGCCAAGGTGCAATAGTATAGAAAATATCAAAGAAGTCAAAACCTTGTTAGTAGTTATGCGTAGAAAATATCGGAATATCTAAATATCGAAAGTATTAAAGGTGTCTAAGCATGCAATTATTAAGGCGTGGATATATCAGTTAAAGCCACACAAATATAAACCACTATGTTTTACTAACTGTATGTATGTATAAAGAATACGGTTAGATCTAAAGCTTAAATTCATATACATTATTTATTTGGTATCCGCTCTGATAGTAGTATTTTAGTTCTATCAGAAATATAGACAATATTATACTAATTTTTAATGGACAAATTCTGAAATAAACAAACATCTTGTGTGCTGCATGCCTACTGAATACGTTTCCGTTAAATACTTTCAATTAAATTTTATGGAAAATTGTTTAAATAAGGTTTTTTCATAATATATGTTATATCAAAAAAAACCCACTCCCGCCTATCTTCCATTGGACCCTACAATGTTTTATACGCAGCGTGGCAGAGATGGTGGCTTTAAAATTTATGAACTAATCAAAAACGTACTGTTTAGATAAGCATAAAGTTGTCTAAAAAATCTGCATGCAAATTTTGCGCCAACACACATTTCAATTCATTGCTGCCTTATACGAAATAAATTATATATTTCATAAATCTTACTGGCGAAACTATTCTAATTTAAAATTTTTCAATTTAGCGCTCAGTTGGTTGTGAGTTGCCTTTTTTGTGTTCTACTTGCTTTTGAGGAAGATAGATTTGGGGTTAAATATTTACCAATGAAAAATTTAGAAATTGGATTTTGTTCCGCTAGTATGAAATTCACGAAATTACATTTTTTTTGTTCGACAATGATTTAAAATACTTAATTAGATTTTATGTGTAGATGGCGTTTATTCGGCGCAAATTATACGGAAATAGAGGGCATGTTAGCGCAAATTAAGAACAAATGTATGTAAATTGCGCACAAATTAGGAAGAAATTGAGCGCATGTTGGCGCAAACTGTCAGCAAATGTATGTTAAGTGCGCACAAATTAGAAGTAAATAGATCGCATGTTGGCGCGAATTGTTCATAAAGTTACATAAATTGCGCACAATTTATGCGAAAATTGAGCGCATTTTGGAGCAAACTGTCAATAAATGTTTGTAAATTGCGCACAAATTAGAAGTAAATACAGCGCATGTTGGGGCAAATTGTCAACAAATGTATGTAAACTGCGCACAAATTAGGGAGAAAATGAGCGCAAACTGTCAGCAAATGTATGTAAATTGCGCACAAATTAGAAATAAATATAGCCCATGTTAACGCAAATTGTTCATAAAGTTACATAAATTGAGCACAAATTATGCGCAAATTGAGCGCATGTTTCTTTAGGGAGAAATTGAGGGCATGCAGGCGCAAATTGTCAACAAATGTATGTAATTGCGCACAAATTAGGGAGAAATTGAGCGCATGTAGACGCAAACTGTCAGCAAATGTATGTAAATTGCGCTCAAATTTGTAAGTAAATATAGCGCATGTTAACACAAATTATTCATAAAGTTAAACAAATTGCCAATAAATTATGCGCAAATTGAGCACATGTTGGCGCAAAATGTCATCAAATGTGTGTATATTGCGAACAAAATAGAAGTAAATAATGCGCATGTTGGCACAATTTGTTCAAAAAGTTACGTAAATTACGCATAAATTATACGCAAATTGACATGAATGTTGCATGTTGGCGCAAATTGTCAATGAATGTATGTAAATTGCGCACTAATTAGAAGTAAATAGAGCGCATGTTAACGCAAATTTTTCATAAAGTTACGTAAATTGCGCCCAAAGTAGGTGGCAATTAAGCGCATGTTTGCGCAAATTGTTCATGAAATTACTTACATTGCGCACAAGTTATGCACAAGTTCACAAATTCTAATGACATTCCATATATTGTTTTACACAGCCTTAATGTCCTACTGTTGGTCACCGGCTCAATCATCTGCCACCTGCTTCTCCTCAGTTTTAAAGTAGAAGCATTGCATAGACTATAAGATAATTGTTACAGCATTGTACTATCCGAACACTTAGAGTTAGTTTACTACATTTTGTAGTAAACCTGTCACCCTAAGATATCAGATATTTTAATAATTAGTGTTAATAGCAGAAGTATGTCAACCTTAAATAAATATTTACAACAAATATATGAATTTTTTAACCTGAATTCTCCCAGTCTGCAACTTTAGAAAGGTGTACTTACTATCTCAAATTAAGTTTTTATTCTGATAACAATAGTTTATGGTCATTGTAAATAATAATAATAATGGTGAGGCATTACAATCTATGGAGTTTGCCTTGCAAGGCGGAAGGTTAGAACTCCCGTATCCTTGCTCTCACGCCCGGTTATTGCGTGCTAAACATATGACAACTGATGATGTGGTGGGCACCACGCACTCACCAACCGTTCTTGGCCCTTCTTTATTTGAACGCGGGTACCCAATTATTTAAAGCGACTGGGTAGACCGCCTGACATGCAATGCGTCAAGGATTTGAACCCCCGACCTTCCGCACCGGGGTATTGTCATTACAAATAAATACCTGTTAACTGTTAAGAAGAATTTAGAAATAATTTGGCTTTCACTGTATCGGAATGATTACTAAATTTTAGCGGTATATTACCGTAAAAAATTTAATACGAGAATGACTAATCAAAATACTAAAAAATATATAAAAGTTGTTATTCTTTTATCAGAACTACCCTGTTACGAGGTATATATTTCAAAAAGGAGGCGACAGTCAGACGACCGATGACACTCTTTTATGATGCCATTACGGAATAATGTAACTGTGGGACTCTTCATAATGCTGCAATTAATAATCTGAACATAGCTGTCATTTATGTGAAGATGAATAAAATGATAAGTCTACCTGCTCGCGCCGTGCCTTTTATATTTTGTTTTAATATTGCGTTGATGTATCGCGTTTCAACCATTAACACGTTTACGTTTCTTTTCCAATTTATGAATTCTCTTCGTTTAAGTGCCTACGTGTTAAACGCCCTTTCGATAGTTGCTTGTCGTTTAAAGAAACCTTAACGCGGCCTTAAATGCGTGGGAAATTTTAATAATCACGGATTTTAATAGAATAACTCAGAATAACAATCCAGAAATTATAAATTCCGTTTAGGTTTCGTTCAGGGAAACACAATTTTATTTTATAATGTATACATTCGCGGTTTATTTTATATTTAGTATCTAGGTAGCGGCGCCAAGTTAACCACACATTTGTTTTTAAACACATTCCAGCCGCAATGTGGTTTCCCATAATATGACCCCTTTCAAAAATTTCATGTCGGATCCCCCAGAAGGACGATATAGAAATATGTTTTATGTATCCTGTAACGATTTTGCTGACACTGAATTTACAATCGAGTGAATTTCCCGACAATCAGAACATCATGACTAATTCACCGGTTTAACTTAATAAAATTTGATAATCGGCTTAAATCAATGCAGTTGCACCTATTGGGGATGTCGACCCTAAGCTGGTAATCCTGCTGTGAATAAAGCAGCAGTCTGTCACAATCCATCCCCATAATAATTTTATAAAACCGAATAAATTGAATGCTTTAGTAACTCGAAGCGGGGTATTGTCCGTTAAAAATTCATTTTATGTCAAAATAATTTAGCAATTAACGCCAGAAAAGACTAATACGTCTTAGTTTAGTTGCCCATATCTAATAAAGAAATATTTTGTATAATTTTTAACCGCTAGTGTAATAAAATATTCAATTATTGTAGATTCATGGATCAATTTTTGACCTCGGACGAATTAAATATAGACTAGTTGTCGTGCTACCAATGGGCTATTATGGGTTTTTTATCTATTCTTTGCATAACTAATGCCGCTTGATCACAATGACCTCTTCTATCTTTTATGATCCTATATTCTGTGTTCTTATCAAACCAAACCTTCTGCAATCAATTTCATAAAAATTTCTCTTTCTACCTAAAACTTTTCAATCAAGCTTTTATGTAATTTGAAGATTATAATTTATTATGATTCAATGATTGACAAAGTAAACTAATGGTGGATTCCTAAACAAATTAGCCTATAAATTATTTTAGAATGATAAAACCTCAGTGATTGGTATTTAAATTTTCCCAAGTACATAATCAATCAGTTACAGTTAGACCTGTTAATTACTAATAATGAGCATTTCGAGGGAAAAGAGACAACATATGCTTTATGATTGTGAAGGTTGTTCATATGACAACCGGGTCCGACGGCTTAATTGTCCTGCCAAGCGGTTATGTATAAGCCCATATAGTGGTCTACCAATCTGATGAATCTTATTAAATTTATATTAATAAATTACCCTTAATTAAAATATAATTGAGGCGGTCGTGGGGTAGAGGTTAGCGCGTTACCTCTACGTCCAAAGTCCTGGGTTGAATTCTCAGCACCAGAACCTTTTTAACAGCTGTTCTCTCTCGCAATGCATTAGCAAACCAGCGAGGTATTCTGCCTAGTAAATCTACTCTGGAGTAGAAGTGTTTACACTTCCCGTGGGACCACGTCGTTAAACTGTAGGTCCTCTATGTCTTTGGCATTCTAAACGCGCAATACAGGCATAGGAGAGAGGATCGCTGCGTCTCGTAAGAGATAAAGCACTCAGAGACGAAGAAAATATAGTAATCAATATGTTAGCGATATTTAAACAATTTTTTAAATAAAAAATGACAGTTATTTGATGATTTATTAGAATTATTACTGGTTAGTTATAACCACTGCAGTGGTAGTCGTTAGGGCAAGTCAGACCTGAAACCTGTGACATCGGACTCTACCACGACCACACGAATTGTTATTATCATAACAAAAAATTCACAATACGTTTAGACTAAATTAGTGAATCTATGGAAAAATTGACAAGAAAATTCCTATATTGATGATGTTTTATGTTTTCCTAATACCACTGTTCGTGATTAGGCGAGCTAGGTTTATTAAATGTCTAAGTTAACTATATTTCGGTAAATTCATGGTCGCAACTAGTTGCTGGCGGCCGCCCTGGTGCGATAACGAAAGGGCGCCAAAGTATTTGCAGTAATATGTGCATAAATCGGGATTTAAAAAATCAGAATACGGATAAGCAGGCGGAAGCATAGTTGGTATATGTATTGAAAGCGTTAAATTTATAATGATATTCCTATTATTTTCCAAAATATTAGGCGAACTGTAATGTTTTTCATGAGTAACATGTATTCATATATTGCAATTTGCAACCACATGGCCTGACTGTGTGAAAACAATTTTGTGTATATTAGTACTTCTGTTTAAAAGTTTATGTCATTTTGATTACAGCCAAATAGCATTAGCTTCACCAAAATTAGACTTAATTTCCTTTTTATTGTAATACATAAACTTTGCGCCAAAGAAAATCAGGATATGAAATATTAAACCAATATGCGGCTTTTCGTATGAAGCTGTATTATAACAGTTGACTTACTACTCGCCAACAGTCTCCCTCCCTGCGGTTGGTTCCGTCCTCTTTTCTGCCGCATGCTTCTCCTCAGTGCTAATGTGGAATTACAGGGGACCTACAGTTTAACGTCGAATTCGAAGCACATAAATTCCAGAGAAGGTATTCACGGTTGCCGACATTTTACCCAGACGGCGACCTCTCTGCCTGAGTTTCCATCACAATTATTTGTATAAGAAGCCATTGATTTAAAATAATAAAAGTTTTATTTATCAATTTCGCACGACATTTTGTCTTTCAAGGATATTTTTTTTTATATAAAAGATGGGTCCTTGTTGTATTTGAAAATGTGTAAAAGAAGCTCCAGACGTCTAATAATTTTACCAGATCTTTCGTTGTCCGAAAATTTAAAATAAAATAATTTAGTTTTTATCATTGTGTTAATTATAAAACATTTTAAAATTTATGTTTGCACATTGAACACATTTGACGACGCAGTAATTTTCACAATAGTTGATAATTATTGGTTTATAATTAGTTAAATATACAATAAATATGTTAAAGAAATTATATAACAATAGCCAAAATAACCTCATTTAATGTAATAATATACCTTTGGAATACCATTACAGTAGTTTTTAAAAAGTAATCCATGATAGAATACCATATACATGCAAAATTGATTGCTAATACATTCACTGAAAATATGTAAATATGATACTGTATATAATATCGAAAAGGAATTCGTAGTGCGGAACAATCAGCACTGGTCAGTACTCGGATGGGTGGACCAATATAGTCCCGGTTGTCATATGAACTTCTCTGACGTTCGTAAACCGTGTAGTGTTCGACGTGTTGGGTTAGCCTCCTTCCCGCCATACACATACTCCATTGTAGATAATAAACAGGCCATTGACCTATGCAAAAAGGGAGAAGAAGAAGAAGAAGAAGATTAATATATATTACATATATACAATGCGGTCATAAAATGCCCTCCCCTCTACTAACTTTTGAACGACCCACAATTTCCAAGACAAACAAATTCAGATATTCGGTGACATGGTAGTACATTCTCAGCAATCAACTTCACATGTAGCTGCAATATGTGATATATCGGCGATCACTGTCAAAAAGTTTTTAAAATGGCATAAGTTCCATCCATACAAAATGCAGATTTTGCACCAGTTGATTGAAGAAGATCCGGATAGACGCATTGAATTTTGTGAGGTCATGACCCAAACCATTCCAAGACACCCATCCTATCTTCGCAATATTTGTTTTAGTGATGAATGAACATATTTTTTAAACGGGTTTGTTAACAGCCAACATGTAAGATATTGGTGCGATGAATTACTGAAAATAATACTAACGAATTTGACATGGATATCATATTCCAGTAAGATGGCGCTCCTCCGCGTGTTAGCAGACAAGTTCGCAATTATTTCAATGCAACGTAACCTCGACGATGGATTGATCGTCGTGGTCCAACAGAATAGCCTCCGCGATCCTCTGACCTGACTCCGTAGGACTTTTTTGTGGGGGTATCTTAAAGTTTTTCATACAGAACCCGATTACCCTTTGGGTTTACGGCGTAAAATAACAGAGGTTGGTGCAAATATCGGAGTTGAAACTTTCCAGAAAGTACGGGAAGAGATATTAAATAGGTTTTCCTATTGCCAAGAAGTTCAAGGAGCACACTTTGAACATTTACTAAAATAGTATTACTATTCAATTTTTGTTGTATAAAATAAATTTTGTTGTGAATCTTCTTCTTCATCTTCATTCTTCAATGGTGAACATTTCGAAAGCATACCTTTTTTGGTTTAATTCTTAGTTTTTTCTATAAACTTGTTATTTCAATCATCTGAATATTTTTTTATGAATGTTAAAGGTCAGACGCAGAATTAAAATATCTTTCAAATGAGGTGTCACTCGATCCCCATTGCCATTTAAAACAATAGTTCCAGATGGCGCCTAGCCGCCATTTTGAAAGTTATAAAATTTAAATATGTACTAAATAGTGGTATTTAGCCTCCCATTAAAGCTCACAAAATTTTTTGTTGAAATATCAAGTCGTTCAAAAGTTAGTAGGGGGGAGGGGGAATTTTACGACCGCCCTATATATACATATTTATATATTCTATAGAAGATTATTTATCAGCAACTTAGCCTCTGCAAATATCTGTTAAGTATATCTCCAGTTTATTTTAGAAACTTAGAACCTGCAGTACTTACTTGGTATTTTAATCCTCCTCCATGGACGTCAGTCCTGGGACTGGTTTGCCGCAGCTTTCCATTTTCCCCTATCTAAGGCTTTTCTCTTCATTTCCTCATAGCTGTTGCTTCCCGAGTCTTATTTTCTGCGTTTTATATATTGAAGACGGGGGCGTCGTTTTGGTATTTTAATAAAAATCGTATAATCCGCAAACCTTGGAAATGAATATCTATTTCAGCTCGTGCATTACATCTCCTATAAATATCGCTAATAATTCAATATATTTTCAAATATTCTACCAATATTATTTAAATATTTTAAGATTTGTATTATAAGTAGTTCTTAGGAAATGGTCGCCACATCTTCCAAACAAATGTTAGTTATATTTCGTTTTGTAATATAATCTATTCACGATTGATTTGCCATCCAACAGGCTATGGAAATCTGGGGGAATGTGTGGTATCATTGAAATTTGTCAATTAATTAAGTTGGGTTATGTTAGTTTTTCTTGATGGAGGTTATGTTTTTTGAAAGCAGGCAATGTTGCCAGTGGAGCTTGTTTGTTCATTTAACGTCCGCCTATTTCTGCTCAATATTGGTTTATAAAACTTAGATATAATAATGACTTCATTATAAATAAAATAATAACTATAATTTAAATGTTGTCGTAACACATACCAAATACATATTGCTGTTCTTTTTACACGAGAATTCTGAACTCTAATCGTACATACATATGTATACAGAGCATATTCCACGCCATTCTTTGTTGTCCTATATTTATGTCTTGCAGCAAATTAAGAAGAATTAACGTCCATGCCGCTCATGTTTTAAATTGATATTATGGTAGTCCAGTGGTTGACTGTTTGTCTCTGGTGCTAAGAGACCCAAGTTCGTATTCCACTAAGGTCAGTGTTTTTCTCAGGTGAGATAAAAACTGTAAAACACTCATTCACAATTTAGATGCCAAAAGAATATCCCCTACCCTATTCCACCTTCATGCTATCACTAGAAGTATCTGAATCATCGACACCCTCCGTGATTCTGAATCAGATTCCCCAATTGAAATAATGAAAGGTGGAATATTTTCAAACGATAGATTTCTCATATGTTTTGTCCAGTCTTCCGAAATAAGTTAACTCCCAAAGTGTTTTCTTAGTAATTTTGCCCTGAATTTCGACATTGTGGTGGTTAACCAACCATTCCTGCAATACACCTTTTTTGCAAGAAAATGTGGGCGGCTTGTCAAACTGCACTGAATGATAAGGTGCGTTGTCCATAACCACGAAAAATTTTCCTTGCAACTTGTCCAAAGCAGGAATCAGCTGATTAACCAACCAATTTTGAAAAATTTTCCCATTCATAGTTTTATGATAGTCCCTGTCGTTGTTCTTTGAGTCTAGTAACATGTCGCACCCTTCCAAAAAGCCTAAATTACATCCCGCATTCAAAATCGTGAACTTCTTCCCCTCACTAGAATTATGATATTGGAGAAATTGTCTCAAAAATTTAATTTTTCATACAATGACGTATTTTTGTTCACATAAAATGTTGCATCCATTCACCATTTTGTGTTTGTAACCCATTGATTTAATACTTTTGAATAAAGTAGTCCTGCCCCCCTTTGTATTCCAAATTTTCGCGAGAGTCAGCCAAGAGTTTGTCGAGAGTAAAATGTTCATTCTTCAGATGATACTGCCAAATTTGTCGTTGCAAATCTTTTCTAAACGTGTAATTTAGGAAAACGTCCGTCGTAGCGCGTATACTACAAATGGAAGATTTCAAAACGTCCTGTCCTTGTGATAAAATGTCCCTTATAGAACGCTCAGACACCTAAAATTATAAGTAATTTGCAATTGCATATTTAAGAAATAATACATGCTTACCCCAAATATATCACTTAATCGATTTATAATCGTAAATCGTGTGAAGTCTGGCCTATCTCTTTTATAATGGTTGAAAGCTTTCACAATTTGCATTTGCATATTATGTGTTTTATTAATTCTAAACTTATTAGATTATTTTAGAAAAGTAGGGGACTCTAGAGCTGGCAACAGGGCAATTTCATTTTGACATTGCTAGAAATCAATCAAATAAAATTTCAGAAAGGCAACTTAAGAAAAAAAAAACACAGATTGCTGGATGGCAAATCAATCGTGAATAGTGTATAGTGTGGAAATTTTAAATCTTGATTCATAGTGCGCCGTTACTAATACCATTATATTGGTATTGATATTGATTCGCGAGGCCTCGAGAAACTTAAAAATACTTAGCGGGTTTGGTCGCGAATATTATTATGGTTGGAAGCGGAATAAATGCTTCGTAGTCTAGTAATCATTTCGCATTATTGTGTTCCCTATATATTAGAGAATTTTGTTTTATTAAATTGTTCAACAGAAGGTACTGTTAGCCATGATTGGTTAAATACTGTTACATATTTATATATCTTTATTGAATACCTACTTTAATTTCAAGTGGCGATGTGTTAAAAAGGTTTAATTGCGTGAATCTTTATATAAATTGAAATTTTGTAATGTATTGTTGTCTTTTATTGTGTCTTGGGTTATAATAATTTACTTGATGACAAGTTGAGCAATTCCCGAAGCTAGGTAGGTCGGAACTCCAGGAAGGTTACTGTTTACCTCGTGTTATTTTCCTGGACGAAGGATATTTTAAACAGGTGGCGCCTAGGTTTATCAACCCCCCCCCTTCTTCGACTGTAGCTGGTCGACCCTTGTCCTTGATACCTGGACCTTGCATCGTAAATGGTAGTTTCGGTTGTATTGCTTCTATTTAGTATAACAGAATTGTCGCCGTCTATTCGACTAGGCGTTACAAACTGTTGTTATGTCTTTGCTGGTTGGTAGGTCAGTTGCAAATAGGGGGTAGACGATAGGGCCGAGTACGCTACCTTCCTGGACTCCTGATTGCACCGGAAGGAATTCAGTTGTTTCTTCTCCGTACTTTACCATAAAGTACCTCTCATGCAGATAGGATTCCAGGATGATATATATCGTGTGTGGAAAGTTGTTTTTTATTTCGTAGAGCAACCCGCGGTGCCAGACCTTATCAAAGGCCTGGCTTACGTCTAAAAAAGTCGCTACGCAGTAGTTTCTCTCTTTAAATGCCTGATTCATTTTGTTAACCACTCTGTGTACTTGTTCGATGGCACTGTGTTGCTGCCTGAACCTGAACTGGTGGTCTAGGCGAAAGTTGTTGGATTCAATGTACGGCGCTAATCTTGTTAATACTAGTCGTTCAAGTAGTTTGCTCAAGATAGGAAGTAGCTGATAGGTCTATAGCAGGAGACTTCCTGTGGTGGTTTTCCGGGCTTTAGGATGATAACTAGGGCTACTTTCCATTGTGCTGGGAAGTAGCCGAGGTGTAGGATTGCATTGAAGATGATTGTCAATAGGACGACCCCCCGCCTAGGTAATTCTTTTATAAGCTTTGCAATGACGAGATCATAGCCAGGGGCGTTTTTTGATTTTAAGTTAGTTTTAATCGTCCCAATTACTTCTTTTACTGTGTAAAGCTTTGGAAGTGGTGAATAATTTGTATGGGCTGTGTTAGTTAAGTTCTCTAAATATTCGTTAAAAGATTCGTTTGTTAAGTTCGATATAAGATTGTTTAAATCACAAGAAGCTTTGTCGTAGATATTTTGGTCTTGTGGGTATCTAGTTCGTTGTCAAATTCTTCACAGAGTACTGGTACCAGAATTTTCATTGATGCGCTTGTTCTTCGAGTTTAACATTTCTGACATTAACTGATTTGTCACCATCTAACTTCCGTTTGTTAAACGATTAAGATTCTCACAGACGTGCAATTAATCGTTGATAAGTGTTCATTACTTTGAGCGAGTCCATACTTCAAACTCATACCCGGCATATTCTCGTTTGAATAAGCCATTATTGTCATTATCACACTCAACGTGCAAATTAGTATCAATCAACTGATTGGAATGAAATGACGTTTGAAAGATACATGGGTAGAAAGATACACGGGTATAACAATACAATATGAAAATATGTATCCTATAATACCCTGTATCTCATAAATTAGGGCTGGTGGAACATATATGTTAATATGAACTATTTCCGTTATTTTGATATCCCTTTCAGCTGGCGAAATAGGTCCTACATGTTATGGTACACCCAGTTTATGTAAAACAATAGTTTTGTGTAGAGGTCGGCACAGTCAAATATAGTTTCAAATTCATCCCTATCTCTACAATCATTTAGGAACTTCGAGTAGTTATTTTATAATAAGACATACAACGGCAACTTACGCTTGTACTTGATGTACTTTTCCATATGGTAAGTTTGATAAGAATATACATGTTTTCAATCAGCAAAATGGTTTGAATAAGCGCTCCAATGGTGGAAGAAACCCATAATAAACTTGTTACATAGGCAACCCAGAAGCCGAATATAATTAGAAATGACAATGAAGCAACGATAGTAATACACAACAGCACCCTGTAACAATTTGTTCGTGTACTGCAAACTATTATTTTTTTTCCTTAAAACTTACCACGGTGACAGTATTGTAGATGGTGAAAATATTTCTTTAGTTTCGTGCTTCCTGATTGGAAATTTCCTAAATAGAAGAATAATGTGTATTTTCGGGATCAGATGCTGCTTTAAGAGACTTACCTAAACAACATTAAAAGTCCCAAATTTAATAGAAATGACAATAATGAACTAAAAAATGCTGTAAGAATTGTCGTGAGGTAAATACTATAATGCCCATAACTAAGTCCATCATATAGACGCATTCCAGGTGTACCATACATTATCAAAGCCAAAGAATACGTTGTTAGTACTATTGACAAACTAATTGTCAAACTTTGTACAGTTGATAAACCGTTTTCTTCAAATCTGTAAAGTTTTAAGCAACAGGAATAATAGCTGTATATTAATTTACAAAGGACTTGCTTCTGCAATGTAATGGCTACAGTTTTAACAAATTTATGATTGCGTTAATTGAATTTTTGAAAAAAGTAGGTGAGTATGAAGAATCATCACGTATACATTTACATGCTGATAAATTCCTTGTACGAGGGTATTTTTTAAATTAGGTCCAAACCCTGACTGCAGTTTTCACTTCTTCGTCGTCATTGAACCGTAGACCGCCAAAGAACTCCTTTAAGCATCGAAACAAGTGGAAATCACTGGGTTCAAGGTTTGGACTATAAGGTGGATGATCCAGTTGTTCCCATTCAAAAGACCTGATTAGACCATGTGTTCGTACAGAAACATGTGGCCTTGCATTGTCATGGAGCAGCATCACAAAGGAAGACAGTAGGCCACGCCGCTTGTTTTGTATAGCACGCCGGAGTTTTCTCAAGGTCACACAATACGCATCAGAATTGATTGTTGTGCCTCTCGGCATAAAATTCACTAACAAAATCCCTTTCCTGTCCCAAAAGACAGTTGCCATGATCTTTCGTGCTGAAATTGTCTGTTTGGCTTTCACTCTCGTTGGCGACGATGCGTGTCGGCATTCCATTGACTGTTGCTTGGACTCAGGAGTCATGTGAGACACCCAAGTCTCATCTCCTGTAAGGATGTGGTCCAACAATTCATTTCCTTCCTGATTGTCTCGAGTCAAAGACGATAAAGCACAGCACAATTTTTTTGTTTTGTGATCGTTAGAAAGCAGCCTTGGAACCCATCGAGAATACAGTTTTCGATAACTCAGTTTCTCCGAAACAATGGTGTTCAACGCTGACCTTGAAACCTGTGGAAATTCAATGGATAACTTTGAAATCGTGAATCGTCGGCTTCTCCAATTTTGTTGTCCACATCACGAACCAAATGTTATGAAATCAGAGAAGGTCGGCCAGGGCGTGGCTAATCAAGCACATTAACCCGCCCGTCCTTGAACATTCTTACCCACTTTCGAACTTTACTGTCACTCATAGCCTAATCACCGTAAACTCAAGAATAGAATTACAGATCGTATCTCACAGTCGGCGGGTGACTCAATTTTCTACACATTATAAACTTCTACAGCTTAGCACACAGATAGACGATACGGCTACAAATGGCGTCTAAACGTGCGGTAAGCATGCTGGGAACAGACACGCAAGCGCACTACGGCGATCGCGCATCATTCTCACTCTCATTCACAAACGGACCTCATTTAAAAAATACCCCTTTCTAGACACAATTTCAATATAATAGCTTCAGAAATAATGTTATATAAATAAATATACTCTTGCCAATTAACTTAATCGTTTACTGTATAAGTATTGTATTTTTTATTTTGATTGAACGAGATCTAGCACGCGGTTTTTCAAGCATGTCTTTGCGCGCAGGCTGTTGTGTCCAACTAACTTGGACATGTGCATCTGTTAAATATTTGTGTTGATTAATGGCGACCTGCAGATGTGCCGTTTTCATTAACCTACCGGACGCTTCAAACAAAGTGCCGGTGCCCTATATCTTATTTATGGGTTTTTAAGTTTTTATCTGTCAGGACTGTCCACATGGTCACTAATCCCTAACGACATGTAAATCGGGGTAGATTTTGGATTTTGAAAGGGCACATGTGGGACACTTGTTCTCCGACCGTGGTTTGTGGAACATGGTTTCCACTTTGTCAAACAAATTTGTTGTACAGATATGTAGCGTTTTATTTATATTAACACCAGGACACCGAAAGTGGCGTCCATAACAAAACGGCAACCCCAAGTATAATAATTTCTTTATCGTAATTCCTAAATAAAGGAATGTATTGGTTAGTCTGCATTGGCGACAAATTTACTGGAATTATACCCTTGAGCGTACGTGTCTTCCAATTCTGAGAATCTGTGCCGTGCAGCTGGTTTGCTGATCTTTCCAAGGGAACAAGGAGTTATCAGGGTGAGGACCTTGCAGTGTTCACACGTTGTCTTTTTGTGGCGAGTGCGGGGTTGATAATTGTTTCTGTAACTAAAGCTTTGCCCTTTTCATTTCTTCCGTTTTGAAATCGACGAAAAGTCCGATTAAATAAGTACATGAACAATAAGTTAGTGGAAATACAGTGCCGTTTTTTCTTCCGCTGTGAACGGATAAAAATTTCTATTAGCCGCGTTACTAAAAACTGTGTCTGTGTTCTTCGTTCCTGTCTGATTGAAATCATTCAGTTTTCCGAAGAAAAATCCTAATTACACAATATATGTAATCCATCGGAATATAACTCCCTGTTCCCCTTTGTGTGCTGCCGTCTTCCTATTTTCGTCCACCCAGGGGCGTCCATCAAATATGGATACAGAAAAAAAGAAAATCTTTTGGTGCTTACCTCAACACTTGGTTAACCAACGGAATAATTATTCATGTATACCATTATTTAGTAAAAACTGTCCGCAGTGATTTCCCTTTCTGTCGGAAGTGCTTCGATTTGTGAAACGTAGAAGTAGTTTTAATTTTCATGAAATGAAGCAACCTTCAGTTCCTAATTGTTTAATAGTTTAACGATTAACTGTACTTGTTTTATGTTAACTCAACTGATATTGGTTACGCAGCTTTATTTTTAAATTACAGTTAATATCGTGGCTAGTAGCGGCGAGCCATCAAATAATTTTTTTATGGTGCTGACAGAGAAACTATTACACAGAAGAGATCAGGTGCCAAAATACAAAATTATACAACTTTATTCCAAATATGTTGAAATTTTCGTCAAAAATCTGAAATATATTCTTAAAGAAGCGTTTTTGGACTCACGTTTGCATACATTTTTTCCTTCATTTTTAGCTGTACAAACGGTTCCCAAATTTTTACTGTATAGTTTTGTTAGACCTTGTGTCTTCACTCTTCTTACAGTAACATACTCAAATTAAGTATTGGCGATGAACATGCACTGTAAGAAGCATGTTTGTTTACTAGGAAAATGTGTTCTCTACGGTAGTAGACTTCTAGCAGTCGCGTACCGAATGTGATGGGAATTGTTTTATTATAAAACCCTACCCTTACCAGAATACGAACTCGAGCCCCCTGGGTGGGAAACTGACGCTCATACCCCTGCATCATCAGGCTGCCTAGGTCTTATATAACTTGCCTTAAATCGAATAAACCATGGCAATTGAACAAAACCATAGCAATATTTTGCTTGTTTTTGATGGAATAACGAATTTATTAAAACATAGTAATAAAAAGATCAGGGGGCCTTCTTTAGATGATAGAGACGAACAACAGAAGGAGATAGGATAAAACAAGGAAAGCCTACATGCAGTGGATTAAAATAAGCCGATCGTGATCGAGTCGTTTAAGTCTCCTGCGCCGTGTACTTACGACTTACAAATATTCCAGTTACGTTTTTGTTGAATATACGACACAAAAATTCCAATCCAATGATATCGCCAGTTACTAACGGGGTTTCTCGTAGAAGGATGTACAGAAAGATGTCGAATTTCTTCTTTTAGCACAGAAAACCAGGTTTGTACATCGAAGAACCATTCCTTGTGCTCTTGTAAATCTACAATTAATATCCATTCACAATTCCTGAAACGATTCTGTTATAAAGTTAATTTTTAGTAGTTATTCAAAGCACAAATTCAAGAAAAAAATCTCACCATGACGGCCGAAGACCAATTGAATCGTGCCATATATATATTTTTTTAATTGCGCCCAAATGCCTTGCCGTTGTTAGAATAAACCAATCTTCGTTGCCTCTTTGCAGAAGTTTCTTGTCAGGGTCTGGGTAATTGATCAGATGTGACTACAAGTTTAAACTTATTTTAAATCATAAAAATCATTAAAGAAATGCACAAAAAGCAAATTATTACATGTCGAATGAGAAATGAAGATAGATTTGCAATTGCTGACAATATTATAAATATTATAATAATAAATAGCAAATGTTACTGCGTTATCATCAAAGGTTACCAAATCAAATAGCTATACTTTATGCATCATAATTATAATTGTTCTGATCTTACGCTGCTATTAATCTTCTTTCCAAATATTTTTATTCCCACATTGGATGTAGTTCCCGCCGAGTCCATACCTCCTGTTTTGACGATTATCAAATAAGCATAACGTTCTTCTTGTAAATTATCTGCCAAGAAGAATATCTATTTTCAAAGTAAAAGTAGTCATAATTAAAACAGCAGTAAAAGTGTTCAATATGTACCTGCTTCGGCGATATAATTAATTTTTTCTTTCTTGTTTTAAATGTAAGCACAATGCAATAAACTCCGAAAATGATGCAGACACATGTGAAGATAATGTAGCTGGAGTTTCTTTTTAAGGCAAAGTGGACTTGAAGCAGGGTATCAATTTTATTTGGCGCGTTTAAGTAGGTGCCCGAATAAGCAGAACTATGGACACAGAGACAATGAAGTTGTGTCAGGGTTGTGTTGTTTCCAGTCTAAAAGTGAAGATAATTAAATAAAGTTAGAAAACAATTAGCAGTTGTTAAGTAATGTTAAAGATTTAGGAAAATTGTAAACGCATACAAGTAGAAATGTTGGGGAAGCAAAGAAAATTAAACATAATTTAGATAGTTAGACAAAGAAGATGGTAATACAAACAATAAATTCAAACAACTGATATGTAATCAGGAAATAGGTATAAATGAAGAGCGTGAGTGATGTATATTCCTTTTTATATTCTTTGGGGCTTCCGCGGTTTCTCGAACTGTCAATATTACAATTTACTTTCGGCTTAGACCGCGTGGCCATTTGGGAACTACACCCAGCAGTATCAGGTAAGGACCGACCTGTAGCTTGTCTGCCTTTACAAGCATTTGTTCTAGAAATTTGAGCAATATTTGTTCGTAGGCCCTGCCTGCCTAAACAGGTCCGTGTGGTTATATTATTCAAAAAAATTCTCCTACACATGCTTTAGCAAGATACTTATCCATTAAGCTTCGCCCACTTAGTGGCAATACAGAATCGTACATAAGGGATTCCTGTGACATTGTCAACAAGATCAAAAGTTTACGGCTGTGCGAAGGGCATATTTTAGTCAGCCTCGACGTTGTGACCCTTTTCACAAACGTTTCGGTAGATGGTGTCTTAGCGATCCTAAGAGATAAACTACCTACAGATCTAAACCAATTAGTCGAAATATGTTTGAAAAACACCTTCTTCAGTTGGATGGGAAACTTGTATGAACAGGTTGAAGGAGCGGCTATGGGTTCACCGCTATTACTTGTTAATGCAATCATATACATGAAGACTTTGAAACGAAGGCATTGGCAGCAGCTGATCTTAAACCTAACTCCTGGTTCAGATATGTAGACGATACGTTCGTTATTTGGTCTCATGGACGCCAAACACTAGAACAATTTCTAGTACACCTAAACTCAATTCATAATCAAATCCAATTCACAATGGAAGCAGAGGAAAATGGCAGTATTCCATTCTTAGACGTACATGTTACACGTAAACCAGATGGCAGCTTGCGGTACGCAGTTTACAGAAAGAAAACACATACAGACAGGTATTTAAATGAAAATTCGCATCATCACCCGATGCAGAAAGCAACTGTGCTAAAACTCTAACAACCAGAGCAATTCGAATCTCAGATGCAGAACACCTACAACAAGAGAAAACTCATCTCTTGATGTCGTTACAACAAAATGGTTATACAGCCACAGAAATTCAGAGAGCAATCCGCAATGCGGAACAGCCCAAGGCTAAGGAGGAACTGGCACCTCCGGAAGGCTTAGCTTTTCTACCTTACAGTAAAGACCCTACTGATAAGATTGGGCATGTTCTTAGAAAGTACAGCATAAAGACAGTCTTTAGGACTAATGAAACTTTGGGAAACGGTTTCAGATCCCTCGCTCCTGTGGCTCAAACTATATCGGACAAACTGGTCGTTCCATTGAGTTAAGATTGTGAGAGCACAAAGGTGATTGCAAACATAAACGCATCACAAAATCTGCGGTGGCTGAACATACTGGTTTAACTGGGCATAAGATGGACCTTGACAATGCTCGGGTACTCGCCAGAGTGCGTCATTAATTCCCTCGTATCATACGTGAAGCAATTGAAATTGAAAAACAACTTAACAACATAAACAGGGAGGGTGGTTTTAGACTCAGTAAAGCTTGGACTCCGGTAGTTTATCCTCTAAGGACTCCTAAGCATCATCGATCACACGATCACGCTCCACCGGATCCGTCTTTGCCCAACGGTGACAGCCACCAGAACTCCGTCGTTCTTCCCGACTGGCTCAAAGAGGTTTAAATACCTTTCACAAACAGCTAACAGACATAAAATTAAGTATTATTATCCTGGCAAACAAAATACATCAAGATCAAATCTTTGTCCGCCCCAAGGTTTGAATAATATAAGCACACGGCCCTATTTTGGCAAGCAGGGCCTACGAACAAATATTGCACAAACTTCTAGAGCAAATGCTTGTAAAGGCAGACAAGCTACAGGTCGGTCCTTACTTGATAATGCTGGGCGTAGTTCCCAAATGGCGACGCAGTCTCGGCCGAAAGTAAATTGTAGTATTGATATATTCCTTTTTCTATTGTCGAATGTGTTAACAGTAATGGAATTCGTTTATTTTTCTTACCTGACAGCCAGCGCTGCTCCATTTTCCCAACGGATCCGTTCGGTAAATGCAAAACGGAGAAATAAAAGCTACACTGTAGTTGTAAGTGAAATTATTTGCTTCAGATGTCTAAAACCAAGATGACACGGTGATTGAAGTGAATGCCAAGACGATAATTGAACAAACGTACCTTCACCATACCCTTATCAGGGAGTACTGCAATATAAAACCAAGCGTCTCCAAATTTTAACATATTCTGGGGAAATGTTGACATAACTGTGCTCTTCCCCCGCAACAAAGTTGTAGCGTTCTTGAAATCTTGATAGTTGGGTCTTCTGTTATACGTCAGAACAACCTAAAAGAGAGTTGCTAAGATATTAAAGATTCCATTTCCATTTAGTATTTGGCAACAGTCAGTAAATAAATATTGACCAGTTTGTTTTTTAAACATGTTTTGAAAAACTGATAGTTTTCAATAAACTGTTAACTCTAATGTTCTTTGAAATAAAGATATTTTAACATCTTGAAAGACACTACTGTTACTAGATCGCACGACTGAAATACTTAATCATTTTATAATCTTTGTCCAATGTAATGGATCTTTTATTTTTCCAAGCGGTGGCAAAGCTGACTGCATAATACCGTTCTCTGATGCTGGTAAAGCTAAAACTACTAAATAATTTAAGAAGAAAACAGTTCATGAGGTAGATTATAGATGAAATCCCGACCTTACCTGAATTTTATCGTTTTCTTGTAATTGGAAAAATTCGATTCTCAAAGCAGCTCCTTTATTAACGTCGATGCGGTGTACCGTCATATCCAAGCTTAATCTTTCTGGGGTCCACTTATTTAAATCTGTAGGTACTGTTACCGAGGCTTTCACTACAGTCGACTCCGTTTTGTTAACATCAAATAACAGCTCGATTGGTTTTGTCAGGCTTGCAATTTTTTTGCTATTAACAAAATAGTCGACGTTTAGAACATGCGTAGAGAAATTCTTGGTATTGGTATCCCACCAGAAGGGATTTTCCTTAAAAGTAGTTACCTATGGGGTTACATTAATATATCAGGAAAACGCAACAAAAGTTTGTATAATGGAGTTGTAGAGAATCACAAAACATTATAATCACATCGAAAATCCGTATTCTTGATGTAAATGTGTTGGTATGATTAATTGTAAACTCAATTTAACAGTTTGAGTTTACAAAATACCTTGGTAACTTCATGGAATCTCAGTATATTTACTCTGATTGGTTCTCTTATGTATTATTTTGAAAAATGGCAACAATTATTATTTACATATGACATTGAACCAATTTAAGTTTAAACATTCAATATAATTTCTAATCCCATTAATTCCAAATATACGTGTTTTCGCTATAGATGTCACAATGTAGAGGATACCATATACTAGGTGTCCCACCTTGATTGCGTGATACTTCACCAGGGTGTTATTGGATCAAAAACAAGTAAAAAAGTCCATGAACATATATTCGCAATTGCATAGTTTCGGAGTTGAACGCTGATTTTAAAAAAAGTTCAGAAGTAATAAATGACTAACTAAAATAAACCGTTACAAGAGATTTTCAATGTGGCCACCATTTGCTTCAGTGCTTCTCCTAAAATAGCTTCATGTTAATTCACACATCTCTGACACTTGCCGACTTGATTAAAAGTATTGTTAATTTTATTTCGTCAAATATCTAGGGTTTGAATAGATTCAGAGTAAACTAATTGTTTTCTATAATCCCTTATGCAAAAATCATGCGGATGTAGATCTGGTGAATGAGACCATGGCACAGCACTACCTCGGTCGATCCAGCTAATGCACAGTGTTTCGATGAAATAGTTTCTTACTGCCCCGGAATATTGTGCGGGTGCTCCATCATGCATAAAATAAACACTTACACGGGTTTGTAACAGTATGTCATCAAGTACTGCTGCCAATTCGTTTCGTGGGAGCTAAAGATATGCAACTGCTGTTAGCCTGTTTGAGAGAAAAATGGATCCTAGTACTTGATCTATAACTCCAGCCCAAACGTTGATAGAAAAGTCTTTGATGACGTGTCTCAACTATTGTGTGGTTATTAAAAATCCCGTTTCGCGTAAAAGTAGATTCTTCGGTAAATAAAACATTCGTCGGGAAATAAACGGTTACTGAATCTTGGAGTATACTCCCACGGCAAAATGCTTCTCTATTTTCATTGTCTCCTTCGATTAAAGCTTGCATTTGTTGATAGGAAAAGGGATGCAGAAACAGGTCCGTAAGAATTCTTCAACTTTCGCCAAAATTGTTTCGTCCAATTGCACAGGTCTAACATTTGCTCTCTGCATGGTTCCTTTCTCCTTTGCTTGCTTGCTTGCTTTGAAAGAGCGAGATCTAGGACGCGGTTTTCCAAGCATCTCTACGCTTGCCGTCTCTCGAAAACGTTGGAATACTTTTGTTAACATTTGGTGGTATGGTTACGTCTGTCAGGTTATCTTTCTCCATACAAACGCGATGCTAACAACGAAGTTCCATTATCAGAAACCATATCCATTAACTCTTCCACTAGATATGTAACCGGGGCTATGACAGCAAATAGGAAAAACATCTAATTAGGATACGCCAAACAACAAGGAAATTTGAACAAAAAGTAATAGAATATATCTTATGGTGAATCAGTGTTTGTGTGCGAAATTATGCTATTACAAATATATATTTATTAGGACTTCTTACTTGCTGTTCACTCAAGAATACCCTCGTAATGTATTATGCAATCAAAGCAGGACACCTTTTATAATGTTACGACAATTACCACTCCAACTGCTGGAGTTAATTTCCAATCTTCCAACGATAGCGAAGCGTGCACCGAAGAATTAAACTTGCCTAAACCCTTCTTAGGAAGCAGTCGAGCTTCATCTTTGAAAACCTGTAAGATATTCGCTTGGTTGTCCAGTTGTTTAACGGGTTCACCAGTTACCAAAGTTTCTGCGATTCCAATTCCAGTTAAGGTAAACGTCTCAATTGCATTGGCAGTAATTTCTTGGTACTAGAAAGGATATAATTAGCCAATGTCTTATTTCAAACGTTCTGATTTGCTTACATCTCTTAATTTTTGAGAATATTCCAAGTCTATATCGTCGTAGTTTGGGTAGTTTTCTGGTATAACCGGTGCAGTTAGAATCGGGTAGGCGGTTGTAATGTTAAAAACAACCTCTTTCCGTTTAAGATCTGTTAAGTTCGGTTTCATATTTGTATCGGCGCACCATAACAAATCCCTACAAAGCCATAGTAAGACTTTAGTTATTACAAGCTACTAAACGAAATTAAGGGAAACAAGGTGATACACTCTGGCAGCAGGGCGCTATAAACCTACAGTCAGGAACTGAATGCTATCAACTGGATTTTATCACATGAGTGCCGTTAAATGGGCGCTATGACCTAAATGCTAAACAATTTGAACAGCAAGAAAAATAATATGCTTTAGATTTCTACTTTTAGCGGAAATTCGTTATACGTTGTTAAAACTTTAATTTTATATGATTTTTCTAATTATATGAAATCTTTAAAGACCAGCTATCTGATTTGCTGATCGAAAATAAATCCCAAGGGCGTGCTTGTTGTCTATGTTGTGTTATATATGCGCTGTCGCCGCTTCCCCTGTGTGGTTGCAGCTCATTTAGCAAAGCGCTCGCTTTCTAGACAAATCGTCGATAATGGTTTGGGTTCGACACTCCAGCGTTACCATGTAGATTTTAAAAATCTTGTATTACAACCCACCAAGCACAATTTTTCCAATCCGGTTTGTTGCTGTGGGATGTTCCTGCTAAAAATCGTCTCTGGGATATCTGTCGACCTAATTTCACGTTGAAGGTGGTGCTCGGTAGTGGTTCAAAAAGTCTATTGATGACCACTTCCTGTACAGATATAATTGTCAACATGATGACATCATTTTAATGACTATAATCCAGTTGGTTTTATACTGCACATTTTTGTTTGGTGCTATTTTTCCTCTCTGGAATTATGAATTCTGACGTTTTTCGTAAGGTCAGTTTGATCATATAATCCGATTAACAACAACAGCTGAAGAAGATTGTAGCTCATACAATTGCTGTTACGTCGATAGAAACCTTCTAACTAGCTAATCGGTTTGTGGGGGCCGTGGGATAGAGGTTAGCTTGTTAGACTTTTACCTAAAGGTCCGGGGTTTAGTTCCCAGTACCGAAACATCGGATTTTTAAAGAGCGTTCTTCCTCCAAGGTAACTGCAAACCTGCAAGGTATTTTGTTTAGTAAATATGCTCTGAAGTAGAAGTGTTTACAGTTTCCGCGGTTCGGAGCCCACGTAAAGCTGTAGGTTATCTATATCTTCAGTACTTTAAAACGCGCAACACGGGCATAAGAGAGAAAATCGTCTGGTAGAGACAAAACATTCAAAGAAGAAGAATGAGTTTGTAAAATAGGAAAGTGTTAAACGGCCATTGGGATTCCTACTTCTGCTACACTTGGTTTCACGTGGTTCGAGCAAACTACTTTAACAAAGAACTATGTGTGATGTGGTCTATATTCAACAGTGAGGGCTGAGAAACAAAAGAAGAACACGAATCCATACTAATTAAAAGTAAATATGAGTGGTTAAAGAATCTCTCAGTTGGAATAGACTATTTCCAGCATAATAATTTATCGTCAGATTCGAGGGCAGTATCGTAAAAGAAGCTTATGTAGCTCCGACTTATTAATTCTTTATTTTGCAGGGCGAATATAGTCTTTGCAATTTGTTTTATCTGCCTAAGAAATGATTTTTCCACAAAGTAAGCCATATGTTCTACTGTTTCGCATCAATTTTTATGATAAATCGTTCATGTTTTGTTCCAGTTATCTTCTCCCGTATAGAAATCACATATCTTCTATCCGTCGGATAAAAAAATTACTTTTTCAGATACGTTATTCGCTATAAAGAGTAAAAGGGAACGGACGTAGCACTACCACTGTACAATCGGACGAGCTGCCACTGCTACTGTTTGAAAGCGTTATTTCCTGTAGTAAAGTTCGTTTCAATTAATAATCCGAAAGCAAAGAATGCATATTGCAAAAAGTAGGCGCTGTAATCTGTATTTTACCTTTTATTTGCGGGGTAACTGACCTGTGGCGACAATGCCAGTTTAAGCCGAATCAGTGTTGCAATGGGCGGCCTTATCTGAAAAACGCACGCCTTGTCAATTGGAATAGGTTCTACTTTATAAATTTCTGGTTGAAGCTGCATGGTTTTCAGTATAGCATTAATTTGTATAACTTAGTGAATAAAACCACAGTGGAATCCCACAAAATAGATTATATTAATGAAAGTAGTTAACGTTTTCAGGGCAGTAGTGTCCCATCCTCAGGCTAAAAACATCATACATAAGAATAAACATGGTCAGAAAATGCAAAAACCAAACTTACCAAATAAGTAAAATTTAAAAGAGAAAAGTAAAAACCTGACAGATTGTAGGAAAATTCTACTGAACTTCAACTTACCTCCACAATTTATTTTGGTTTCTTTTGATGTTACTAATTTATTTCCTAGCGTTCGCAAATTGCAATGTTTTGATATTATTTCCAATTTTTTAAACCAACCTGAGTTGTCAGATACTTAGGTCTCCACTATCCTTAAATTAAGTAAACTTTGTTTTCAACGGGATTTCTTCGCCTTCAACAACTCTTATTATACTCAAATCACAGGTCTCTCCATGGCTTCGTGTTTATCCCCCCTATTGGCTGATATTTTCATGAATATCCTTGAGATTAAAAGTATTTTTAAACACCCCATGTTATGTAAACATTTTGTTTACTGGAAACGTTATGTGGATGATATTTTCGTCATTTTCAGGGGTTCCATAGTCGACCTTAATTTTTGTTTAGAAGAATTTAACACTGAACTTAATATTATTCAACATATTGCCTACAATAACGGATATCCTTCAGATATTATTAACAATTTGTTTTGTAAAATCCATAAATCTTTTCAAATTCGACGATCTACCAATTTAGATATCACTAGAGGAGACCCATCTACTAAACACTTTTCATTACAGTTTTTTGGCCCTATGTCCATCAAACTTAGTAATGTTTTTAAACGAGTCAATATTAAGATTTATTTTTCTGTACCCACTACTTTAAATAAGTTGTTAATACGTAACAAAGATAAAATAGAACTACATTTTCATTCAGGTTTGTATAAAATTCTTTGTAACAGTTGCCCTGCTTTCTACATTGGTCAAACTAGCAGATCCATTGCTACTAAGATAAAAGAGCATAAAAATATCATTAAAAACAATATGATTACTTTAGAACCTAATATCAATTTCAAATCAGCGTTTGCCGGTCATAGTATTCAAGAAAACCACAATATTAGCCAAAATTTATATTTTGAAGTTTTACATATATGTGATAAGGGCTTACGGTTACATTTGCTTGAGATGATGGAAATTAATAAAGTTGTGAAATTATTTAACGACCATCCAGAATATATTCTAAACGATATGACTTTCAACAATTTACCTTACATTTTCAATAGTTTACCGTAGTTTGACGACTATTTGTGTTTCTCTTAATCTTTGATTTGTTATTTCAAAATATGCTCAATGTTTAATATACTGTTACTACCTCTGGCTTAAATTTATTATTCCTACCTGTTGGTTTGTTCCAAGTTTCATACTTGTACAGGTTTCTTTTGTCAGTTGTTAATTTTCTTGTTAGATGTCGATAGCCGTTTCCGGCATTCACTTCAATTTTTGCCAAAATATGGCTGTTCGGTTTTTTGATTTTGAATAATATTTTCATTCATCCAGCCCAAATGTTTGGGTATCTGAGATTTAAATACAAAGTTTAATGTAATAACATGTGATCTAATTTAGAGTTGTATTTATTTTTGGCGTTGCAGTTTTTGTTAAGTTTTTTAATTTTTGAATTTTCTTCAGTTAACATGTTACGATATTAAACTAATTAAATTAAAAAAAAGATTTCCTACAATCTGTCAGATTTTTACTTTTCTCTTTTGAATTTTACTTATTTGGTAAGTTTGGTTTCTGCTTTTTCTGACAATGTTTATTGTTATGTATGATGTTTTTAGTCTGAGGATGGGACACTATTGCCCTGAAAACGTTAACTACTTTCATTAATAGATATAATCTATTTTGTAGGATTCGACTGTGGTTTTATTCACCAAGTTATCTACCTTATCCCATTATGAGGCCATTGGACATGAACGACTTTATTAATTAATTATTATTGGTGTTATAACCATTTTGTTTTCTTGTTTTTAGACGTCTTTAATTTCTCTTGTAGGTGGTAGGTGTTTATGTACCTCTTCAGTGTGTTCGTAGTGGAATGTTGAGGTGTTTGCTACTACGACGTCGATGAGGTAACCTCTCTCAGTTTATCAGTGTGCACTATGCTGGTATATTGCTTGTAATAGTATAGAGTTTATTGCTTTATTTATCATAAACAGGTTGCGGATAATATTTATGTTTCGGGTGCATAGATTAGATGCCTTTTGGATAGAGTGCTGCGAGTAGAATTCTCGCAACATTTTTTACCTTCATTATTAAGTATACGCCTCTGGTTAAACACATATGACCACAAGTAAAAGTGGTAAACAAGTGCGTGTAGTTCTTTGGAAGGGATGGATAGAAGGGTCTCGTTTTCTTATCTATACTTACCCTTCTTCTTCTTCATACTTCATTTAGGCAGTACTGCCTGCCCATTTTCCACTTTCCTACGTTATGCTGTCTCTCCTTCTCTTTTGCGGTCTTCCAATGCTTCTTCTTCCAGCGGGCGATTTGTTCCTTATTTGTTTTACAAAGCGATTGTCATCCATTCTCGAGATGTGCTCGTTCCATTCTTTCCGTCTGTTGTTTACTCAATCCACTATTGGTTCTATACCGCACGTCTGTCGTATTTCTGTACCTGGAGTTCGGTCTCGCAGTGTTTTATTCGTTATTTTTCGTAACACTTTCATACCGGTTGTTTCCATAAGTGGTTTGGTTTTAGATGTTTCTGGTCTAGTTTCCGCGGTATATGTTATAATGGGCCTTACTACTGCTTTATGTACCCCCCGCTTTCGTTTCCGTTCTTTCTGAGTCGTCCTTTATAGTTTCTATCAGAGCAATAGCTATTTGTCTTTCTCCTATGTTACGGGCCAAACGAACTTTTCCGTCGACCCGTAACCGTATAGGTGGAAAAAGGCCTGCAGCTTAGCTCAGAGGAGTAGGAGTAGTTTACGGAAGGAAATCTTCCTAGTTGTGTACTGAGTAGGTCAAAATTAGTGGGCGCCACCTTCCAAATACAGCTGATTGTAGGTCCTCGTGGAAGGCCGAGAGGCCAGCAGCTTACGGGTATCAGACTCACCTTTATTGTGCCTCCCGCCTGTTTACAAAGCTAGCAAAATTCATGCACTCACAAATACAACATACACAATAATAGAAGATGTAATGAATTTTAAAACACATATAATCAAACTATTAGAAATGACACAATACAAAAAAAGGACCGCAAATGATGATCTCGTAGTTTAACAGTACAAACTGTTGGTTTAAACGTTCAGAAAAAAAAAAACTCGCCGCCGCTGGCGTACGTCCTTTACATTTTCCAAACACCTACGTGGTCAGTGACGCTTGAGCTTACAGGAATGACACAGTATATATAAAAAAAATACTCTACACTTTGCAGTACACAATTAAAGGACAGTCGCTGACTGAAGGTCGCTTTATGTTACATAAAAAAGGTTCAATCCCTTGAAATTCTGCAAGCTGACGCGAAAAAGGGTTCTTTCCTAACAGCACAAAAAAACTTGGTTATTTACCTTGAACAGCGAAATGGAGCCAGGCACAATGTTGGAAGTATTTTTCCAGATACAGGTACAGGTCCGGGAAAAAGGTAGACGACTTCAGAAAGATTTCGTAACGAAACACTTGCTGCACAACCCTCGTAGTTTATCGCAGCAACGGCACATGTACAGGAACAACAAATGGGCTCAATAATAATCCGCCAAAGGCGATCGGCAAATTCGCAATGAATTGCCTTTTCCAGGGATAAATAATTCCAGCGTGATTTCTTTAAAATCCGACACTTGTTGATATTCTGTTCACTACACGGTGAAACAGCGATACGAAACTACACGCGATGGATTCCCATCGAAAACCAAAAGCCACCCCTGCCGTACTTGATTTCGTAACGACCCCCGTAGATAGAATTTCGAGCGGCCGGAGTCAACGAAGATAGAAGGCCGACTGAGCGACTCAACGCAACGGGAACCTGAATTCCCCAAAAAGATTGCACCATATTACGAAACAATTCTAGAACAAAATTGACACGTGCGTCTTCCGAGAAAAGTTAGGGAAGCGATATCTGAAAGCTAGCACTGCCAACAAAAGAATTTTTGGAAATGCTTTCAGCCGCTGCGAACAAACATGTCGAGCGCTGGAAAATGGCCTCGTCATAAATTAAATATTGCAAAATAGTTAAAATTGTAATCAACATAAAAATGGCAATTAAAATAATGTTTTTAATTCCTATGAAGCGGTAATTAGAGCATGACTCTAATCTAGACAGAGTGGCACAATTTCAAATGAACATAACAACTAAAAGGTCTGTTACATGATTCAGCTGTATTCTATCAAAGGCTTTCTGAAGGTCGATAAAGCGCATGTGAGCCAGTTGATTAAATTCTAGTGATTTTTCTACGCCTGTACATGATCTATCACTTATCATTCTGAAACCTTTTTGTTGTTCAACTAATATTATTTTATGGTTCATTATTAATGTTATTATTCTCGTATTTAGTTTTAAAATGGTATTTAATAGATTGATGCTCCTATAATTCTCCGGGAGTTTTTTGTCGCCTTTTTTGAATAACGCGATCATTATACTGGTTCTCCACTCATCGGTAATTTTCCTGTTTAACATTTTCTGCAACAAGTTAGTAATTTAAGTTATTAATGCATGTCCTCCGTATTTTATCAATTCATTAGCTGTGCCATCGGGCCCACACGATTTTCTGTTTTTTAATTTCTTGGCAGCCTTATCTTAATATTTAACGTAAAAGAGTTGAACCTACTTAGAAATACCCATTGCTATAAGTGACAAAGTTTAAGGACTAAAGAAGTGAAAATGTTGAATATACAAATACTTTTATTCTCAAAAATTATTAACCCCATCTTTAAAAATTAATTACAAATTAAGGAAAAAATATAAATAATATATTATATATTATGTAATATTGTGCCCCATACTGACGTTTATGTGTGTTCAAACAGTTATTTAAAAAAGCTATAAATATCGACCCATCACAAATAAACCTACTTCATTTATTTGAAGTCAGAAGTTATGTTTTAATTAAATTCTTGTTATAACTCACAAACTGCATATTTTCCATCACCACTAACTTCTTATCTATGAAATGTGGTCATATAAATCGATTTTTGGTAGCATAATTTCTCCTATACCCTTAAAGTATAAGTAGTGATGCATAATTTTGACCAGCGCTTAATATGATAGTTTTAAAATGTACCTAATAATAGTAAGAATGATAATATAAATATATTTCACGGTGCCCAGTTGATAGCATCTTCATGTTGTAGTCGACAAATACTACTACTACTAGTTAAAACGTTGCCATGATGACAGGTTTTTGACGTGAGGTGAACAAAACTCTTTTTACAAATATTAACAATAAAATAATAATCCTATTTAACTATCCATGCTCTACAAAACTTATAAAACATTAAAATGATTTTGCTTACTGGCTTAGTTCTATAGTATCCTCTGTCATAGTTACCCTACTTGGCGATTCCATTGTGTTTTTTATTTGTTTTTCAGCAATTTTTTTACATAGAGCGGTAGCTGTCTTCGCGAAGTCTCTGTCTATTTTATCTCTATCTGCCCAGTTAAGGTTTTTTATTGTGACTACTATTTGACGAAGTCCATCCTGAGATTCCCATGGCAGCTTCAAAAAATTATCCTAGATCTAATTCAAAATCAATGTTGTTCTTACATACTTGTTCTAAATCTTGTGTTATTAGCGACTTCCACTTTTTCTTAAATAGTTCCAATCCAGCTGTCTGTGCAATTCGCTGTGTTTCTGTTGTTAGAATATTCATCATCTGTATTGCTCCTTCTGTGTCGCCTTTTGCCATTAACGATTTCACAGATTCGTGTTTTACATCCTTACCTTCGTATTCATCGAAGAGTTTTTTAATTTGCTGGTCTGGTGGTAGATTGGCAATAAGAGATGTCACCTAGAGAAATCAATTGGGCAGGTTAAAGGCTGACGATCAAATTTTACTTACAGAAGCAGTCAGTTTTTCTTCAACATATAACCCATCTGTAGTGCCTACTCTTATTATAAGCTCAACTGTGTCGGATTTTCCAGTAGAAAGGTATAATCTAAACTGCCCATGTTCGTTAGCTGCCAATAAAACACCTACAGACACAAAAAAGTAAAGTATCAAAAGTAGTGACAAAGTGTTCGTTTGCGCTTACTTTACTTTTGTAATTAAGAATGAGTAAAAAGTACATTTGAATATGAGCATAAAATGGGTCTTTAGAAAATACTAATAGTTATTGTATCCGAAAATATCTAAAAGGCTTAGATTTAAGAAAATGAGATTCACAGTCCAAGAAAGCGTCTTACGCATTGATTAGATCCAATAAAAAGTAAGTTAGATATAAACCCATAGAAGTGTATTCTGAGAGCTAAGAAAATTTAGCAATAAAGATGTAAGGCAACAATTATACGTATATAATCTTCAAGATAAAATAGCATAAAGAAATCCAAAATAAAGGAAACTCCTGAAAATAGTAACAGCAGAAAGGTTAGAAGGAATAGCTAAAAATATAAGTTCAATGGAAAAGCAGACAAGGCTTTTAAAAGCAGATAGTGCCAGAACAGGCCCTACGATATATATTATGAAATGTAGAAGAGGTAAAAATTAGCTTCTGGAATATCAGCATCGTGTTTATATAGAGTTACAATAGCAGGTAATACAATACCATGAGAGTACTTGCTCGACCGATGGATTATTAAAATTGTGGTGATAAGAGAAATGATAATGTCTGTGCTCAAAAAAGACATAAACAACAATTGCACAATTCGAAGTAAAGGCAAATAACTGGAAGAAGTAAATATCTATGTGTATTTAATTGCAATATTCAAAACAGACGATGTAAGAATACATCAGAATATATTAAATGGAAACAAAGGACGAACCACCACTACTAGAGGCACATAATATTAGGGAAGAAAGGAATTACTGAACTACATTGCAAGTATACAAAGGCGTTTATGTATTGCCTTCTATTTGCACACAATAATAAGGGCGATCACAGTGAGGTTTTTTTCTGGTAAGATTTATTTGCAATCTGCTATATTACCAATAGGTAAATCAGATCACTAACAATTAATAGATTGCATTGGTAATTTGGACTTGGAGAACGGAATGATAGAGGAGATAGGCTAATTCAGTTCTGCCAAGAAAAAGACATGACAATAACAAACACCTGGTTTGACCTACCACCCCGACGTCTATATACGTGGACTTCACCACAGCACAACGACGAAAGAATAGTAAGAAACCAAATCGACTACGTAATAATCAATCAACGCTTCCGCAACTGTATACTCAGTGCCAAAACATACCCGGGAGCCGACATACATTCCGACCACAATCCAGTAGTAGTCAAGATGAGAGTTAAACTAAAAAGAACACAAAAACCGAAACAGAAGAAAAAGGTGGAAATGTGAATACTCGAAAACCCAGAAACAAAAGAAAAAGTGGCAGAGGGAATTAAACAAAACATTAGAAGCATAGAAAGCACCAATGACATAGAGAGCTTATGGCAACAGTTCAAGAACAGTATACTGAAAGCTGAAGACATAGTAAGAAATAAAGGACAAAAAACAGCTAAAAAAGAATGGATGACAACAGAGATCTTAGACATGATGGAAGAAAGGAGAAGATTCAAGATAATAGATACAAAGAAATACCAAACAATACACAGAGAAATAAAAAGAAAAATAACCGCTGCCAAAGAAGAATGGCTGAAAGAAAAATGCGAAGAAATAGAACAACTGCAAGAAAAACATGACGATTTTAATCTTCATAAACGAATTAAGGAATTAACGAGAAACTACAAAAAAGCTAGACCCGTAGTATTGACGGACGACAATAACAGAGTCATCACAACACAAGACGAAAAAATGAGAGCATGGGTAACATACATCCAAGAACTCTTTGCCGACACACGACCAACAACATACAGGCAAGATGACACAAACAAAGAAGAAGGACCAGACATCCTAGTAGCCGAAGTTGAGAAGGCAATAAAGACAAGTTCTAAAGGAAAAGCTCCAGGACCAGACGACATCAAATCCGAATTTTTGAAACTCCTGGATGAGGAAGGTGTTAAATCACTTACAAAGCTATTTAACCTAATATACCAACGAGGTAGTATACCAGAAGATTGGCTAAAATCGACATTCATCACTATCCCTAAAAAACCAAACGCAAGAAAATGCAATCAATATCGTACAATCAGCCTCATGAGCCACGCACTCAAGATATTCCTACGGATCGTATACGAACGTATAAAGCAGAAGTGTGAAGAATACATAGGGCACACGCAATTTGGGTTTAGAGCCGGCATGGGAACCAGAGAAGCACTACTCTGCATAACAGTCTTAGCAGAAAAATGCTTAGATATGAGACAGAATTTGTATATCTGCTTCATTGACTTCGAAAAAGCATTTGACAAAGTCCAGCATGTCCAACTTATAAATGCTCTAGAGCAAATAGGACTAGATAGAAGAGATATACAAATAATCAAAAACCTATACTGGCAACAAAAGGCGACAATCAAAATAGATGAACATCTCAGTGATGAAGTAAACATACAGAGAGGAGTGCGCCAAGGATGTGTATTGTCTCCAATATTATTCAATGTATATTCAGAGAAAATCATACAGAATGCATTACACGAAAGAACAGAAGGTATTAAAGTACATGGTGTACTAATCAACAACATACGTTACGCAGACGACACAGTTCTGATAGCCTCTAACGAGGAAGAACTACAACAACTACTAAACAGCGTTTCGGAAGAAAGTAACAGAATGGGGTTAAACATCAATACCCAAAAAACGAAAGTTATGGTTATCAGCAGAGATAATATCAACCTGAATATAATACACGATAACATCAGAGTAGAGCAAGTAAGAAAATTTAAGTACCTAGGAAGAGTTATTGACGAACTCTCCGACACTAACATAGAAGTAAGATCTAGAATAGAACACGCACGTACAAATTTCTTCAAACTCCAAAATTTCATCTGTAACCATCATATAAAAAAGGAACTAAGGCTACGCATCGTAAAGGCATACATATGGTCCACGGTACTATACGGTTGCGAGGCATGGACGCTGAAACAAGACACATTCAAACGACTAACTGCATTTGAGATGTGGTGCTATAGAAGAGTACTAAAAATCCCATGGACAGACCGAGTAACCAACGCCGAAGTACTTAACAGGCTAAACAAAAACACCACCGAAATAGAGAATATTATCAAAACAAGGAAACTAACCTACTTCGGACACATCATGCGGCATGACAAATACGATGTCCTCCAATACATAATAGAAGGTAAGATCGAAGGAAAACGCGCTAGAGGAAGACCTAGAACATCCTGGATGAGTAACATCAGAAACTGGACTGGCCTGAATAGGGAAAGACTTATACACACAGCCAGAGATAGATGGAGATATACCATATTGTTAGCCAACCTCAGACCTTGAGACGGCACCAAGAGAAGAGAAGATTGGTAATTACATGTGAGGGTAAACGCCCTTCGTTCCCGACGTTCCTCATGGTGGCTTAACTTTTAGGTAGGTATAACTAGTTTACACTTGTTAAATTATTGTCTGACAAGCTAAGAGCGAGAAGGAAGATCTAATGGTTTAAAGCGTTTAAGTATGCGCACTTGGTCACTTTCATCGAGCAAGTTTGACGCTAGTGGATTAGGATGTGTTTCTAATCGCAGGATATATTTTTCACGACACTTAACTACTTCTTCTTCCACTGTATTCGGTTTCAGGTATTTCAAAATTTCTTTATTGGGTACGTAATAGGGTGCATTAGTGATCATGTGGAGTGTCTTGGACTGAAAGCGTGCCAATATTTCAATATTATAGTGAGAAACAGTGCCCCACAACTGGGTGCCATAACTCCATATCGGTTTTAATACACATTTGCAGATTAGCAATTTGTTGACAGGTGAAAGTTTAGAATTGCGGCCTAGTAGCCAGTAGTCCAGATGTTTCCTCTTGGTCCAGATATACGTTCTCCAGGTTAAGCCTTTGTCAAGATGCATGCCTAGATATTTTACACATTCTGCTCGAGGTACTGCTTGGCCATCCACGTTGACGTCAGGGACAGTGCTTCTACATTTATTGAAGGTAATTTGAAGCCATTTTTTGAACCAATAACATACATCGTTTAAATTTTGTTGTACGTTTCGTGCAGCTAGGACGGAATCAGGATGAGTGGAGAGGATTGCTGTATCGTCAGCGTAAGTTGCATCGTGTTATTGGGATTCGTAGGAATGTCAGCTGTATATAATACATACTGGACAGGCCCTAAGACGCTCTCTTGCAGGACGGCAGATTTGATGGGATATAGGTCTGATAATGCTTTTCCAAATTTTACTTGAAAGTTTCTTTCTGCAAGATACGATTTGATGATCAGGTAGTACGTACAAGAGATGGCCAGCTTTAGCTTGAAGAGTAAACCTTCATGTCAAACCTTTTCAAAGGCCTGACTAATGTCCAGAAAGACAGCCGCGCTGTAACTTTTGTTTTTAAAGGCAATGATAATGTTGTCTACTACTCTGTGAACCTGTTGAATGGTTGAATGATGTCTCCTGAATCCAAACTGATGATCAGGTATCAGGTTTGATTACAATGAGGTGAATGAGAATGTCAAGAAAAAAAAACACTTAGAAAAACAACGCAAACGAAAACCTACAACTAAGTTTAACGAAGTAGAAATGAAAAATTTAACGTGTTTTTTTTTTTAATTTGAGAAGAAATGTTACCAAAAAGATTATTACATTTAAAACTAGCGGGAAGAAGAACAACAGGAAATATCAAAGACAAATATGATACAAAAGGCCGTTATTCTTACATCCCCGAGCACATTAAGCTTTATCGTAAACCAAGAAATCCTAAAAAACTTCACACGAAGGTGGGTAAACACTGAAAGTTGTCGTCATGCAGGGGCTGCTATTACTGCACCCTCATCAAAGACAGCCAAATATTGTGTGCAACTGTCCCGAAAGAGTCTGCGACTAGTTGTACCTAAATCAACACATGTATAGGATGGGACTGGCGGACAGCCCAAACTGTCGAAGATGCAACGAGGATATCGAGACAGCAGAACACGTCCTGTGTCACTGCCCAGCTCTGGCAACAATCAGAGGATCCATTTTGGAAGACTTTTGGCCTGATATGGCCAAACTCAGCAACAACCCAGGTGCGGATCTCTTCAAGCACATCCAAACGATTGGATGTATGGGTGATGCCCAAATTGGGGAGCTGCTGGGAAGGCACCACAATGGGCCCACGTATGTGACCTAAGTGCACGTGAGGTAAGTCACCCTCCTAAATCTTACAATGAATGAGTGAATGAATGATACAAAAGAATGATAATTGACGAAGAATGGCAACGAAACTACATATTCAGGGCTACTAACGTGTCTTATATTCTATAAAATAAGTGTTGTGTACTGTCATTCTAGTTATGTTAATACGCAGCCTTTCTGCATATTGATTAGTGAACTACACATCTAAGATTGTAATAAATTGAAAAATAATTCGAAATTTGATAAGAATCTATGATAAAGAAATTGCAAAAGTTAAAAATAGCCTAAAATTAGTTTACGTTTATACCGTGAGTTCAAAAAGTAATTACATAATCGTAGGCCATGGAATAATAAAATAATTTCTAATGTAAGCTTTATATACCAATTTACGTTTAGGCACAGCCTTTCTAACGCCATCTAGCGCAAGTGCCGGTACCTAATCGGCAGTGTTATGTTAGGTTAAGTTGCATGGTAAATGTAAATAAATCAATTTTTGAAGAAATGCGTTCTATTATTTCATTTTAGACGATAAAAATAACAACTAAATTACTACACTATTAAACAAATCACAATGTAGGGACATTAAGTCACGCAACAATTTAAGTTGTATTTGGTAACGAACGAGACCTGCGCAAAAATATCAGAGGTGCGGGGGAAGCGGTGGTATTCGGTTAACGCGTACCCCTACTGCCACCAGAACGTGTGTGTATGTATGTTAATAATAATTACTTGATTAAATTATGACATAAAGTTGTTATATTAATAACGCGTTTTATTCCTAAAATATCAAGTAGGTAATCATTAAAATCGGAACTTATAATTTTTTATTTCACAGATACAGAAAAATAAACATAAACAGCTAAAGAAGCTGTTCAAAATGACCACCGTTTTCCTACAGACACAAATTTACTCGTCTTTTCATACTATTAAAAGCATTTATAAGAATTTGAGGAGTTATATTCGCACACTGTTCCGTAATTCTGTTTTGAAGTGGCTCGATATATTGTTAATAGGGGTCTTGCATACATTATTTTTCAGATAAGTGAATATAAAGTAATCTAAAATAGTCAAGCCTGGTGATCTAGGTGGAAATTCTGGATTTGAACGTAAACTAATTATTCGATCGTCAAATAATTCACGAAGGTAATTGAGGGTCTCTTGACCGGTGGGGGCCGTCACGCCGTCCTGTTGGAAGTAGCCTTGCTCGAGCTCATCCTCATGAAGCTGATTAATAAATTCACGTACAGTATTCCGGTATCTCTGAGCAGTAACAGTTTCGTGGAAAAATGTAGGTCCGATAATACGTCTTCGTGACACAGCAGTCCAAACACCAACTCGTAACGAATGAAGGGGAGATTCGCGAAAAGTATGCCGATTTGCAGCACTTCATAACCTCATTTTTTGTGAGTTTATATACCCCGAAAGGGTGAACCAGGCCTCGTCAGAAAAAAATGTTCAATTTAGCAATTCCTCGTTGTTCATTAAATTTTGTTGGAACCACTGACAATACAAAATTCTCCTATTGTGATCTGCTGGCAGCAACTCATGTAAAGCAAAAATTTGTATGGGAACAGCATTAAATCTTTTTTTACAATAGTATGGCAAGTTCCTAATGATAAACCAGTCTCTTGAGAAAGTGCACCTAGTGATCGAGAGGGTTACTCGTTCAAACGTTGACGACAATCATCAACTGTATTTTGAGTATGAACTCTTGGCCTTCCAGCTCTATCTCTATGAGTAATGCTCCCTGTATCTCGGAATACATCAACATATCTAAGTGCGCTGTAAAAATCTCCTTCAAGGACAGCAATATCTGAAAATTGTTGCCGAAATTCCTCTAAACATGGCACCGCACTGTAAATCCATTCGCTGTTCTCTCGAACACCATTTCGAAAACCTGATTCAATCGTAAATGTTTTGTGTTCTATTGTAAAAACCATTATAATTGTAACTTAATTGAATTTTCAATATAAACTTATCACAACAACAACAGTGATGACTGATGATAGTTAATGAATTTTAAAGCTTGGTGTTAACATTACTTTTATTTTCCATGACCAACCCTTATGTAATTACTTGTTGAACTCACGGTATTATAATTGTACTTAACTTGGCTAATTCTATCCCCTTCTTACAAACTAGTAATTGAAGTGTGCAACTTCGGTGTCAGCATTTATCTTATTTTCATGATCAATTGACTTTATTTTTGATAAGATAAAGAAAGGAATGCCACTGATTTCTTACAAAAAAAGCTGCACTAGGTCGGTTCATGATTCCCCTAATGTGAAATAGAAGATGAAACAAAAATTACTTGTTAAGGAAAGTATCTCAGAGTAAAACTAAATCGGAAAACCGTCAGATATTCTGCAGAGTTGAAATTAAAACCGACATGAAAAAGCTAGGAGCACTAAAAGGCGACTGAAAGGATAGGATCAGATGTAAGTTAGGTTTGAGGAATCATCTGTGAAACATAAAATCTCAAGAGGAAAAAGGAGGAACGTATAGTCGAAGACAGTCTCTTGTTCAAACCGAATGGAAAGAATCACAAATAAAATGATGGTTTAGGGAACCACTTAAGAGCGATGATATATGGAATTCATGGTTCCGAGTTAAGTGAAATCTGTAAAGCCCCTAAATTCTGTTTGAGTTAGACCAATTGAATAGTAGGGTTGATAACCTACATCTATATCCCTAATTTTATGGGAGCGTCAGTGCGTATGTGGACAAATGTGGTTAAATTAAAATTAAATACCGATGTTGAAGAGTAGGATATATAAAAATATAGACGCAACATCCTTATAAATGTTGTTGAAATACATAGAGATACACAAGTAACTAAGCAGATTACAGAAACATCAGAAATAAAAATGTTAAGAAAAATGGTCAGTAAAACAAGACTAGACTGCAAGCGAAATGAAGATAAGGAATCAATGTCAGGTTAACGACTGAATAAAAGTGATCAGATAGGTATGTAAAACAATCATATTTAGAATGGAAAAAAGCCGAATCATACAGATAGGTGGAGATAAATCGCCAACAGGAAGAAGGTCAGGAAGTCGACCAGCAAGAAGATGAAGTGAATCGCTGTAAACATAATTAATAGGCTAAATAGAAGATACAAGATGAAGAGTTATATTTAAAGCGGTGTTTATGATGACACCATGTTCAAATCGTCAAAGAAATTATTAACACAAACCCTATTATTTAATGTAATACCCCTACATCTAATACTTCACTGGATTTGTAAATGAGGAAGGGTCTCCCCTACATCTAATACAGCAAAGAATTTTATTTGTCATGATAACTGTTATAGAAACGCGTAAATATCTAAAAAGGGTGCCAGTATGGTCCAGTGGTACGAGCACTGGGCTCTGGTGCGGAAAATCGGGAGTTCAAATCCCCGACTCGATGCCTAAGGGGCAGCCCAGTCCTTTTAAATAATTGGTCACTTGCGCTCGAATGAACAAGAGGTAACAATACGGTTGTCTTTTGCGTGATACCCATCACGTTATTACATGTCATGAATTTGGTAGACGACAAGCGAGTGTGAAAGCAAGAATACGGGAGCTGTGACCTTCCACCTTACAGACCAAACTCTTTCATGGGGTGTAGAGAGAGCCTCACTATTATTATTATATCCATCTAAATTGTGAAGTAACAGTAAAGTGTGGTATACCAATTTTTGGTGTTTTAAAATGCTTGAAAATTATCGTAATAAACTCTTAACGATTATAGTAAACTGATACCAAAGGATGTCGCTTAATAATTTGAACCGAATTGTTGTTATTGGATCAGGATAACATATTGTTCTAGTAAGATGGTGTTTCAGTGCTCGCATATCTTTTTTTAATTAGTAATAACCAGTTCAACACTTTACATGTTATACATGTTTTGATAATATCGTTAATATATTGCATTGTCTTGTGTATACACTAGCACGGAGGAGGTTGATTTCTCTTATCTTACGGTTTTACTCACTGTCACTATTATTATCTTCAGAACTTAGTTGAGTGTCTTGTGGCAATCGTTTTTTAAGCGGGTGTGGATATTTTTGCGACCTAGTTGTTGAAGGAGTATATTGTTGTTGTATAGGTCCGCAAGGAACTTTTTTGTTGTTTTCTTAATGAATAGTTCAATTGTGTCTATTTTAAGCTCGTGATGAATTTGCTTGTTTCGAATGAACCTGTTCTGGAAGACTTCGAGTTTCTTAATATTGGTTTTAGAAGTTGTGCTCCAACCAGACAGATGTACGTAAGAATTGATCTGAGTAACGCTTTATAAGATTGTGCACGCTGATGCAATAATGTATTTCTATTTATTAGGAAATAGAATTGCTTCAGTCTTTGCAGATCCTTGGTTTAGCTTTTCATTGACGTGCAAACTTCAAGTGAAGCGAGTGTCTAGATGTACCAAGTATTTAATTGCTTCTCCCTGTGTGTCCCAATCAATATCTGTGCCTTGCAGGATAATATTTTGGTGTGCTGTAATGCGTAATGTAAAGGGTGAATATTTTTGTAGCACATTTGGTGGGGCATCGTGATGTGTACCATTTGTTCAGTCACTTACTTATTGTGTTGGTTGGCGATTGGAGGTAGCCAATTGCTGTTGGATGGTCTTCATTCTGTGTAATTATGACTATGTCAACGGCAAACAAGGCCACTTGATTCATTTGAGGAATAAGGATGGTGTGAATAAACAGGCTGAAGAGTGTTGAAGCTTGCATATTTAACACTAGTCTGGATGTTCTATAGGAAACATTTGACGATGCGTTCTAAGATCGGCCACAGGAGGATTGATTTTTATGGGAGTACCCAAAGTACCAAACACGTCCTCTTATTTTTGATGAATGGAACGCCCACTCATTTACGAAATAATACATAAATACTATTGCAATTGCAGTTTTGCATCAAACCGTGAATGTGCTAAATGTTGTTGTTTTCCAAGCATCTCTTTGCATTTGGGCACTTTGGCCCATTATACAACCTGATTATGAATTATTGCGGTCTGTTGTAGTTTAAAGTTCCGAAGTAATTTTTAACATGTCATACATTACAGTGGCACGGGACCTACGGCTTCGGACGTCGGACGCTGAAAAACTTGTTTCCTGTATGAAGTCATAATTGTTTTTAGCAATAGAACTTTGTTCTAAAATGAGGCACTTTAAGTTGGAAACAATGGAAATAAAATAAATTTAGTCCCGTATATAAATTAGGAACGGATATTGAAAGACTCTGAGGAAGCCGTAGACTAGAAGTCAGCGAGTTGAACTTCTACGCTGAAGGTCTGTGGCTAAATTCCCAGTACCGGAATAACGGGTTTTTAACGGTCGTTCTCCCTCGCAATGCGATGACAAACCAGCGAAGTATTCTGCCTAGCAAAACTTCTCTGGAATAGAAGTATTTACACTTCCCGTGGTTTGGAGCTGTTAGGCTCATACATAGGAGAGAAGATCGCTACGTTTCATAAGAGACAAAAAATACTCGAGGAAGAAAGCAAATTGCAAGACCGACTTGTTAATTTTCATAATTGTTTTGTCGTACCTGTGCCTCCTATTTCTGCATCGCGATGAAATAACCGGTATGTCAATGGATTTAGGTCCTTAAATTCACGACATGTAATGGTAAATACTGTGGTGAGACTTTTTCCTTCACTGGGCACAATGCCACAGTTACCTTTTATAGGAAAAGGCGATACTTTAACTTCGGCGGATGATTCACTGTTTCCACCTTAACATAATGATCTTTGTAATTTTAAAATAAACAATTTATATGGAGTATCGTTACCATCGTACACCACACTGAAGGTATAAATATCGCCAGGTTGAAGTATTCTCTCTTTGACAACAAGTTTCGAAGTATTTTTTCCAAAAGCTGTCTCTGTTTCAAAATTTATCGAGGTTTTTTTATTGTTCTTGCCTGGTATCATCGACCATTCGTAATTTTCCCTAGGACAGTCTTCACATTGTGCTTCGAGATACGTTACCGATCGATAATTTACTTTTAGCCCGCAATTTTTGAGGCAACTGCAAAGAATTTTCTTGGTAAAAAAGCTTATCATTTTTTAAACCTGAAACCTACACTATGTAAACCAATCGGGCATTTTTTTTCACGTGGACCGTTTGTTTAGCCGAAAACCATTCGTTGCCATCAGTTGCAACTCTCATGATAAAGACGAACTGTCTGCCGTCTACTGCTTCTTGATGTGGTATATTTATATCGTTTGCTACAAGTAAAGGATTAATTTAATACAGTTAACAAAAAGTATAACATATTTTAAATACTATAGCCTATTATTTCTCTGTTACATAAAGGTTTTGGTCCTTCCGTACAAAACCATTGATAATTCAGATATGCTACATCCCATGGGGCAACATCCATATTTTTCGAATCACGCCCTATCATTGCAAATTCTTTACCACTTGGCACTGTTCTCTTGCTGCCACCTCTTATTATGGGTATAGGATCTTCAGGTTTAATTCTAAGTAAACACTGAAATAAAACTTAGAGTTATAAAAAATAATAATAGGAATTTACTTTTTACGTAAGCATTCCCTCTTCCTGTGATTTTTCCTACAGCACTTTCGAAAACCGTTAACTTCAATCTATAGCTGCCAGTTTTTATACCATAATATTGTACTAGGAAAAGTGCCTTATCTTTATAGCCTGGGAAATGGCCAATGTACTTTCCAGTTTCTACAGGAAACAACTGTAAGTTTTTGAGTTGCAAAAACATTTGTGTAGACTCACTGTTTTCATACAGCCTCCAAGTGTATGACAGGTTTGAGTTATTACATCTGCGTGTAACTATTGAAGGTATGTAGTATTCTGCTGTTTTAGTCCAAATCCACTTTGGATCGTCTTCAAATTTGGTGTTACTGGAACGTATTTTTGTATCATATTATTACAGAAACTTTAACCAAAAACTAAGAGAAAACAAGTTCAGACAATAATTAAAACTAATCCTTTAATAAATCAAGCTGGAAGCGGTAGATTTGTAATAGACTAATACTTTTGAAAAATTTCCACTACAGTATTTTTTTGGTCTCTTTATCGTGGAACTTATTAATTAACTGGCACTGACACGGAGAGACAGACAACTGTCAAACTGTTTACATTTAAAAAGAAATATACTCATTCTCTACAGCAAGGAACGAACAGAAAATATTTTTTGATTTTAATCAACAACAGGTAAAGATTGTTAATTAGACGAATATAACTGCTTGAAAAGAAATTTTTAAACAGGAGCTTACCATCGGCGAAGTGCAACTTTTGGAACGCATTTGTTTTTCTTTATCAGGGCTTTCAATAGCCCTTCTTCGGCAGAAATTAATTCATCCGCATACCTTTTTATTCTAGCGTAAGTGTTATTGGTGGTTTCACAGCTTATATTATACGAAGAACAGTTTTGTAGAATGTAGATATCTTTCTCTTTAATTTTTATTAGATTTACTTTATTTTGCATAACACTTGCTGTAATTATTACTAAGGTTAGGCAGTATCTGAAATCATCTGTAATTAACGACAAATATTATGTTTGATAAAATAAATTAAAAACTTGCAACGTACACATAACCAATTTACTGGTTGTCATCAATCATTTACGTCACCTGCCGAAAACTTTTATCACCTGAAATTGTTCACACTTGAAAACATTTGCAATGAAATAGATATACATAGACATCTTATAGTAAAATGTATATGGTTAATAATTTTCTAAATACCGTTAGGCTTTTAACGAGCTTTAAGAATTTTTATATTATACACCGATTTAAATATTTTTAAGGTTGGTAGATACTTGTTAATACAACTACTACTATAAAAGTACGAGGTGTGTTCATGAAACCCATCGTAGCTTTATCAAAAATGTATTCAACAATTTAATTACAAATAATTATCGTCACAATTAAGACACCTACCATTGTTTTACTAACCGACGTATACCTTGCTCATAGAATTTTTGTGACTGCTGATTGAAGAAGTCCCCCACAGCTATCTGTACTTCTGCGTCAGACTCAAAATACCTACGTTTTAACGCCGTTTTCAGAGGTTAAAAAATATGGAAAACGCAAGGTTATAAAACCCTCCATTTCTTCCGTTGAAGATTTTATTTTACAACATTAGCAACATGAGGCCTAGAATTTCCGGGCAACAAAATGACCCCAAGCGTAAGTTTTCCTGAACGTTTGTGTCTTATTGCTTGATGATGCTTGTTCAAAGTTTCATTGTACAGATTTGCATTGACATTTACTCCAGGTTCCTTAAACTCTATCAACGAGGGCCCTTCATGATCGAAAAAAATGTTAACATCATCTTGCCTGCAGAAGGTTGTGCTTTAAACTTCTTCGATGGTGGTGAACTTGAATGTTTCAACTGCATTCATGATAACTTACTGGATGGCTCGTAGTAATGGCACCAGGTTTAGTCACCAGCATCTAGTGACAGAAGAAAGTCAACGCCATTTTGCCTATAGTTTGTAAGATGTTGCAGAGATAATCGACTTTGCAAGCATTTTTGTTCTTTAGACAGGAGACGAGGAATTAATTGCGAACAGACTTTTCTGCAACCCAGATATCGAACAATACTACGGATAGATTTGCCGAGAAAAGGCAGTCCTTGGAACTCTTCGCTTACACATTCGCCGGAAGGCACACATGCAAGAAGATTGTTCTAGAACAAATTCGTTGGGTGGGAGTTTTTGCGGCAGGCGTGATAGTAGAAACCGGGTTGTTGCCTGCTCTCTTCTGTTAAATGAATTTATCTTTCGTTTTCTGCCGTAGGCAAAAGGATCTTCGACTTGTGTCGGATTAAAATTATTAGCAGAGTGTCAGTTTTTTGTAAAGACAATTCAGTGAATTTGTTCTCTCGACTTGTGTTGGAATAGAAGCGTGACCGTTTCCTTTGAGCCGTTGTAAGTAATCATCCTGTGCAGCGACGGAGATTTTGGCATTTGAGGTTCCCGTCTTTCTTTTCTTCGTCAAAGAAAGTCCTGGCCATAGCGTTGTGTGTCCACCGTGATCTAGTCTTCAGGGGCGTGCCTGCGAATTTGTCCTGCTTCCCGAAGAACCTAGGATCACCTCAATTGTGCCTCTCTCTGCTCCGTATCGAAGAAAAAACTGAGGTAAAACTTGCCTATATAGTGTGAATGTTTTTCCCTGTTTGTTAGTGTTTAGTTAAAGACTAAGAAATAGAACAGTTTAACAGTGTTTCATTATTCGTTTACGTTAAAGTTAATTGATTTCTGCAAACTCGAACGTCACTGGTTACGTAGATCTCTTCATTAAAGTAAATGGTGCAAGCCATTGGCAGCGAGAATATCTTGTTTGAACGTTCAATCTTCCCTATGTGTTTACTACAATTATTGCCGTTTTGGATATTTTTCTTGTATTACGTGTATTGCCAATTGCAAACATTTGTCTTCAAATTCACCACATCTTTTATTTCTTTGTATTTATATTGTATTGTGCATAAACTTTGCAAGCTTTACATATAGGAGGAGGCACAATAAAGGTGAGTCCGATTCCCGTAAGCTGCTGGCTTCTCGACCTTCCGCGAGAACCTGTAATCGGCTGTGATTGGGAAGGTGGCGTCCGCTAATTTTGACTTGCTCTGTACACAACTAGGTACGATTTTCTCTCCCGTAAGCGTTTCTCGTGAACCACCCTTACTCCTCTGAGCTAAGCCGAATGCCTTTTCCACCTATCCTGTTGCGGGTCAACAAAAAAGCTCGTTTGGCCCGTAAAAATGCCTCATTTGTGTTTCAGATACTCGCATCTGCTATGGCCAGTCCGTACACGGTTTAGCACAGACCACGACTTCCTTGGTAGGTTGAATTCGGCTGGCTGAATTGTGGAATTTGTTATTGGGTTGAAGGTGTCAGGGTTTGAAGCAGTCCATTCGTTCATCCAGGATGTCTTCAACTGGAAGTTTCCTTGTACGAGTGTTTTTGCTAATGTCCATGCAGGCTTCCTGGATATTGTCCTCTGTGTGTGCTGCCCGTATAGTCTTGATAAATGGGCAACTGTGAGTTATCGCAAAATTTGAGCGGGAGGAATGTTGTAGAAGATCGTAACCACTGAAGCGGCGTGGATTTGATCGTGCAAGAAATTGTCCTCATAGTATTGTTCAGCTGGCCGTCAATCCTGCCGGTAGGTGCACTGTTAATTAAAACCAGGCTGCAGTATTTCGCTATTGAATGTTTATACTAGTGCTAAGGCAGGCGTTCTGAGGACCGCTACGTTAGCTGTCCAGTCTGTTACTAAGAGATTATGGAAAATGTTATTGGGCGTTTTTATTTTTGCTGCTGTTCTAGTAAGGAGTTTCTTGTACTTCAGAGAGCGGTCCAATGTTATTGCCAAATATTTCGGGTACGCATTATAATTTAGTTGCTATCCTCTGAACTGTACTCTGGGGATGTAATTTTCCTGTATATTATTCAGATGACTACTATCGCCTAACCGGGCTCCACGACATTATGTTCGTGCTGTGACTCAATGCCTAAACCAGAGCGATAGATTGGTTGTGGTGGTCCGATTCTTTGGCCCCCACGGTCTCCGTATTTGACTTTACCATATTATTAGATATTGTTTATGGGAATGGTTCAAAACTGAAGTTTACCAAATATAACCAAATTCAGTAGAAGAATTGACTGCACGCATTGTTGATGTTCCTACTCGTCTAAAGGAACGTTACGTTGTACTTTGAGAAACTACACGCGGTCTTACGAAACCGAGTTGTAAAGTGTATTGACGTTCAAGGTGCAATTTTTGCACATTTCTTGCGAACATAGCACAATGTATCATTTGTATCTTCCTTCCACAAATTTTACTTGCATCTTGAAAACTATTGAAATGTTTATATAAACATTTTTTTTACGTCTCCTAAAATATTGTCACTTCTTCCTGACTCATTCTGTATATAAACATTTGTACGTATTATTAGAATAACTTTAGGGTCGCCCGTGATAATTCATCCCTCATCTCACAAACCTTGCTGCACTCAGTATTGAATATATGCTTCTCTCCTCCTTTCCAATTCTCTCTATCTTGTGCATTTTTTATCTATATCAGCACTGCCACTCTTTTAATTATATAGAAAAAATTTATAATATGCTTTGTTTAGCTTAATAATTTATTTAGTAGTACAGAAGTGTTAAACTTTTCTATTAGTATTTAACATAATTTACACGTAAATAAATAGGGAGAAACTTAAATTTACAATAATTACATAATAGTATAAATCAAAGATCGTAATTAATAAGGTTCCGTTACGTGATTTGTGGTGGTTAACTATACCAAAAGGATATCTATCGTTGGTCGTAAGACAAAATTCACCACGAGCTGTAGTTTTCATTGGCTCTCCCATTAAAACCTCAGGCGATGAAGAGTTGTTACAGTTCTTAGCTGGGAACTTGCTTACATATATGCTTTCGTCAAAGTATACCCACGAGCGGTCGTGGCTACATATATAGTGGAATATCTGGAAGAAACTGTAGAATATGAATAATGTAACACAAGAAACTAAAAACACCTTCAAAATTAACATTCAAAGACGTCTATCTATAAACTAACAAAACAGGTATCAAGAAACTAAAAGTCGCAAAGCTGCGATACTTTGAATTTTTGCTTTGAAGCTTAAAGTTTTAAAATACATCTTATGTTGTTATAAACTTTGTTAATAATAATGACTGTCGCTAACTCTGTCAGTTTTCAAAGTTATGCTCCTTTGTGATGAATAATCTGTTTGTACTTAAGGACAATTGCCAACAGTAGCTGCAGTCCATAGATATACCTAGAAAACCGCGTACTATATCTCGCCTAATCAACATAAACAAACCCAAATCAGTTAAAGTGGAAACAAAGCTTTCGTGCAGATAGCTAATCAAGGAATCAAGGAAGGAACATCTACCTT
>JABXWE010009724.1:0-12948 GCA_014611495.1 Limonius californicus
AAATGGAAAATGTTTGCGCATGCGCACATGGACATTATACTGTATAAATACGATTAAACATTTTTTAATTTCATTAGTTAACAGCTTACAAGTAAACAGTACAGTACAGTACAATGCTTTTTTTATTATATAAACTATGGTTGTTTCGGCATTTTTAATGGTTGTGTAAATTATCAGAATTGGACTAACGTCTATAATCTTCTACCGCATCTTAGTACTACATACGCATTTATTTTCCCGGACCGCGAGCATTATTTAAATATAATATTAAAAAATTTTTTTCACGGTAGGTGTGGGTTATTTACATATAACCACGGAAAACTTTATATCGCGGAACCAGAAGAGATAATAATTTTGGAAGAACCATGCACAGAATTAGATATAATAGTAAGTAACATTTTGGATCTCTTTGATGGGGACACCGTAATTTTAGAAATTGGACACAATGACGTTGCTAGACTTTCGGATATTGATGAAACTGACTAAATTCTGTAACAATATTTATAAAAATTTTTAAAGTCTTCCTAAATTTTTTGCTTGCAATCATCAAAATTCTAAATTTTTGCTATCATCAAAATTAACATGCATAGAAGCGTAGAAGATTATACTCCCAAATTATGAATAAAAATTTTTAATGTCTTCCTAAAATTTTGCTATCATCAAAATTCTAAAATTTTAATATCATCAAGTTAACATGTGTGGCAGAGATTATACCCCATACAAATTACGAATTTTCTCATGGGGCTGTTAACAAGAAATACTGATGGTAAAATCCCAGCAGTACGTCCATTACCATTAGAAAATACCGCCTCTGAAGCAAGCATTATCAAAAATCGCTTCAGGACGACTCCGCTAAGCAGAAGCACTCCAAGGGTGACAGTGATAAGAACAATGTTTCCCATTCAATTCCACCTCTGAAGCAAGCATTATCGGAAAATCGCTTCAGGACGACTCAGCTAAGCAGAAGCACTCCAAGGGTGACAGTGATAAGAACAATGTTTCCCATTCAATTCCACCTCTGAAGCAAGCATTATCGGAAAATCGCTTCAGGACGACTCAGCTAAGCAGAAGCACTCCAAGGGTGACAGTGACAAGAACATTGTTTCCTATTCATTTTCAATACATTTCCAACGTATGTAACAGAAACTAACTGACAACAAATTTGCTACTTCTGAAATGCCTGTAGAGCGCATTTATTTACTATATTTTTCGCATCGTGTTTTATTTCTATTAATAAGTTTAAATTTGTTTAAATAAATACTTTTATCATTATACATCATGGTATGTGTTTTATTTCTATTAATTCGTTTAAATTTGTTTAAATAAATACTTTTTATTATACATCATGGCCTGTGTTCTATTTCTATTAATAAGTTTGACCTTAACATTATATATTAATAGCCTGACCATAATATTTTAAAGTGGTCTGACCTTGACGCAAGTGACCATGACATTAAAATAGACTAACCTTGAAAGTGGTTGGAGGGGGGTGACCTCGGGAGGCTCCAGAACTCTCGTTCTTACTCTACTCATACTGGCGGGAGTCGACGGAACAAGTTGACGCATTGTAAGTTACAAAAGTTAGAGTACCCGGTTGTGCCTCAGTACCCGGTTTTGCTCCCCGTTCGCTTACGTGTCTTTCCCAGTTTCTTCAGAGCCTTCTTTTAACTTGAATTTTTTGTTTAATAATTATAGGCCAGTCAGGAAGTGTGACAGTACCTGATTTACTTGGCGTTGCTTTCCAGCCTGCTCGCTAGATGACATCGTTGAATAATTTGACGGCAACTTCTATGTTTTCTGGAGATTTCAGAGGAATGTTTAATGTAAGTTCAACATTCACCCGAGATCTGCAGGTCTACCAGTTTGTATGTCTATTGCTTAAGTTAGGAATTGTCTCTTTTTTATGAGGTCTAATGGCGAAGGTGAATGGTCTGAAGAAAGCTCGAAGATAGATTTATACTGGCGAAATTTGGGGGAATGCCTTTTATTGTACAGAAATCAACTAAATCAGGCAATTTGTCAAGGACCATTGGCCAATAAGTGGGCTCTACAAATTCGGACGTCAATATCAGCATGGCGGTGGCGCCAGCAGCGGCGGCGGCGGTGTTGTTTCAGGGCCTCCAGGTATTGGATTTAAACTTACTTCAGATGGTGCGCTAATATTTGAAAAGGATAGTCTAAGCATGCGCAAGAGACGATTGGTTGATCTTCACGATCCTATCGAGGAATCTGATGCAATAACAAAAAAAATTGTCGTAAATATGATGCAATTGACAAGTAATAGTGTACTCAAAGAATGTAAGAATTTAATATCAACCGCCGCTGCCAGTACTACATCCACAACACAAAATTTAGCACACAAAACTTACATTGATGGCGAAATAAGGAACACGATGCGAAAGCCTAAACGACAAATTGTTGATCTACAAAATGCAATCTCTGAACTATCTGCTCAAATAACATTAGTTGTAAACACTTTAAAAGCATCCTATCCGTTGCTTACACACTTAATTATTCGATTAGAGAGAGATTGTATAAACACTTAAATATTGAAATTTTTTAGTTCATTCTTCATCAACTGGGAAGATATTAGCTTCAACTTGTTTTTGAAAGTAATAACAAATCCAATCAATTCTACTATTGTTTGATTTTTTCCTTGCAATTGTAAGTTCAATTCATTAAGATGGCTTGTTATATCAACAACAAAAGCTAAATCCATCAACCAAACGTCATCACTAAGTTCAACGTACGCTTCATCTTTTGATTCCAAAAAATCTTTTACCTCTTGTAGTAGGTCCCTGAATCTTTGTGAAAATATACTCCGACTTAACCAACGAACATCTGCATGATATAACAATTCCCCGTAATCAGATTCGTTTTCTTCTAGTTGGGCGCGAAACATTCCTCTCTGAAGACTTCTTCCTCGAATTGAGTTCACAATTTTCATGCAGAATCCCATAATATGTTTCTTTTAGTATGCACGTCTTAGGTCTTAGTAAAGGCGGTCACCCCAAAATGTCTTGGTGGTCCACCGGTCGATCGCGATCGACTTAATGCCCACCCCTGATCTAGATCAACGCCAAATCCACTTCTCCCAGGACAATTTCCAACAAATTTAGATCTAGAATTTAGTAAATCAAACCAATCATTAAATAACTGTACCATTCGAGCAGCAGTTTTCCATTTACTATTTTTAGGCATAAGTTCATTTTTTCCGCAATACTCGATAGCTTTTGGTACTGGATTTGAAAATACTTCTGCAGCCGGCCGTACGCGTTGTCGCATGGCGCCTTTCAGTTGAAGACGATGTTCAGTTAATTTATGAGCAAATGTCAGGTCAGTAGTGGAAATGTTCAGTAAACTTTCAAAATAATCTTTATTTACTACTACATCATTGTCTAAGTTAAAATCATGGTCAATTATATGATTTCGAGCAAGTTTTAACAAATGTGGCACGTCAGCAAATACAAAAATCTTTAAGGAATTATCGCTTGGGTGACAAAAAAGCTATTTTTGGTATGACCAACATTTAATTTCGACCATAAATTTACATTGCTTATGCCCATATCACTAACAATTCCGACTACTATAAAGTCTGCTTTATACAATTCTGAAATTATTCCTTCCAGAATTTCTTTGGTCATCGGTTGATCAAATTGATAATATACTGGTTGTTTCCAATTTGAAATTAATCCACGCGCCATTACTGTTTGACAAGATTTATGGGGACCTACTGTTTGTTCATTTTTTTTATTTATTTCAATTTTATTGCATAAATATACTTCATCGAATGATAATATGCAGACCCGATCATTTTTGGAAAAGTCAGTCGACTTGTTCTTCATTAATGCCATGACACTTTTAAAATACCTGGATTTATATTAAATTTGAAACCCATCTTCTCAAGGTTAACATAGCAGGTAAGCGTTAATTATGTGCTCTTAAATATCGGTATGCTTTTGGGCTGGCACTTTGTAAAGAAACAGCGGAGGCAATATCTTCCAGAGCCCAGTGGATATTTTGTCCATTCTCCGCATGCATCAATTTTCTTATTTCTGTACCTTGGAAGAAAAAGGGCCAATCTCCAAAATTGCCATTTTTGAGTTATATACGTAGCTGTATTTGTCCTTTCAAATATTTTATGTAGAAAAAAGGCGAATCTCCTCTAGTGTGTAGTTTTTGAAATGCAACCTGTTACACACGGCCAATGTCTCCTATACTTTAATTTAAAAAAGGCCAATGTTTAACACTGGCCCTTTGTTTGACTGCCAGTGCCCAGATAATTTGGAGATTGGCCATTTTACTAGCTACCTACGTCTTACATCTTATTGAAGATCAGTTCTATTTTTACACGTGGTCATGCACAGTCACGGCATTGTACTTAACCTTAAATTTTAATTAAACATTAAATAATAAGTGACAGTGACAGTGAAGTGCGGTTAATTACGTGTGTTTTTAAGTTTTATTCAATAATGTATAACTCAAGAACTCAGAAAATATTGGCAATGGTCAATAGTAACGAAGTAGATAGTAATGAATCTGCGGCTCTGGAAGTGATTTTTTCAGTAAACGAGCTCACACCGCTAACACCAATTGAAACTGTAAGTTCCTACCTCTAACTATTTTAAAAGTACAACAATAGAAAATATCAATTTGATATGCAACAATCCATTTTAAAATATTTCATGGTTTGTACAGAATCTTGTAAATAATTACCAGACGACAACAACACAAAATGCAACCTATAAAGAATTATTACCACCTTTTCCCTGAACGTTCAAAAATTTAAATTATGTAATTCAAACTTATAGCATTACCACTTGTCATTTTCTTGTATTGTCATTTTTAACTGTTTAATTATGTGTGTTTAAAGTTTACTCCCTCTTATTGTGTCTTTTGTACTTGTTTATGTAAGAATTTTGCAAGCTTTAAATATACAGAGGAGGCACAATAAAGGTAGGTTCCATTCCCGTAAGCTGTTGGCTTTTCGGCCTTCCACGAGGACTTACAATCAGCTGGATTTGGAAGGTGGTGCCCATTTATTTTGACTTACTCTGTACACAACTAAAGATTTTCTCCCATAGGCGAGTTTCACGAACTCCCCCTACTCTTCTGAGCTAACCTGTAGGCCTTTTCCATCCACCTGGTTACGGGTCGTCGAAAAAGCTGGATTGGCCCTTTACGGGCCAATCGAGCCTTTTTCGACGACCCATAACCGTAACCCTTTTAAATCCGGCAGTAGCCGATGGTCTGTTTATACCCCTTGGTAATAAAACAGCGAGATGGAACACAGATAACAGATACCCCTCAAACAAACTCAAAAGCCGCCACTTGCAGCACTCGATATATTTACGGCCCTCCCCTGAAGATGTAATTTGGGAAGACACCGGAGTCATGAAAGGTGGAAGACTGACTGACGTAAAAACGCTGTAACGAAGAGTTACTAATTTTGTATTATTATTTTGAGATTTAAGACTCCGTTTAATTTGCTTACATGCCGTTTACTGTTTAGAAGTTTATTAGTTTGATTTTTGGGTAATATTATTGTGTACCGACCGATGTCTTTCCGAATGCACCCCGTATTAGTTTCATTTTAGAAGTGTTTACCGATTTAAGTAAATATCATTATGTACCGTTTAATTTATACTTTGAATTTAAAGCCACAAGGTAATTTATTTATTATGTACCGTGTAGCAACATTTAGAATTCCTAGTTTGTTTTGTTATCATTATCTGAGACCGTTTTATTTTGATACTGTTATTAGAGGAATGTTTAATTACCAGTTACGTTTATATCCGAATAATTAGCATTTATATTTATATCCGAATATTGTAAATTTGGTTTATTCGAAATGCATTTACGCGTGGAGATCAGATAACCGCATCTACAACGTATAGTTGGTGGGGTAGCCACGTATTCCCTACTCTTAGCTGGAATGCGCGAATTAAACCAAATATTGTAGCAACACTTACCGGGCGGGTATAAATACAGGCTCTCGAGCATTAAAAGGGCTATCTTCCCTCCGGTCCAGTTCGAGAAGGCCCAGCTGCTCCAGCCAACCAGCGAAGAAGAAGACCAGGTACATCGCAACCCCGAGGCACTGTTTGGGTGAGGAGTTGTTGTATTTCGGCATTGTTTGATATTCAATCGTATTGTATACCGTTCTCTCTCTCTCTTTCTCACTCTCACTCCCTCTCTTTCGCTCTCTCACTCCCTCTCTCTCTCTCTCACTCTCGCTCTCGCTCTCTCACTCCCTCTCTCTCTCTCTCTCTATTCCATCAATCAACCCCGCACCTTTTCCCTTACGGCTGCGTTTGTCCTGACGTAAGGTCCTTACGAAATTCACCATCGCTGCAACCATCCTGAGGTGGTGCTTTCCGATCCCTTTTCTCTCTCTTCCCCCTTACGGCTGCGTTTGTCCGGACGTAAGGTCCTTTCGGAACTCAACATCGCTGCGACCATCCTGAGGTGGTGTTTTTCCGATTCCCTTTCTCTGTCTCCCCCTTACGTCTGCGTTTGTCCTGACGTACGGTTCTTTCCGGAAAATACCGTCGCTGAAGCGGTGTCTTCCACCATATTTTCTCGTCTTGCTAGAGAGAGAGAGAACCGTTTGAGTCCGTTTATACCGGGGTTTGTACCCATCAGGTGCCGAAATATTCGATTTCCTGCCTCATATACCGTAGCTGCTACTGTATCTGCTACCGTATTGCTACCGTGCCTGCTACTGTTTTGCTACCGTACCTGCTACTGTATTGCTACCGTATTTGCTACCTTATTGCTACTGTATTTGCTACCGTATTTGCTACCGTTTTGCTACTGTATCTGCTACTGTATGGTGACTGTAAAATTCTGTATGTTAATCGCCAAAATAAATGTATTAAACCATTCTTGCTTTAATTCTTCCACGACGCTGTACAGTTAGATATCTAGGACCGCTTCCGAGACTGCAGTTAAGGGACATCAGTCCCCTGGAAACCGACGTCTTCAACTGTAGCTACCTAGGACTTCGTTATCCCTCTCAGGACAACGAAGCGGCGACGGAGAGTAAACTTCGTAACAAAATCTGGCGCCCGAGGCAACAGAACAATTGAACGTAATAAGCAGACGTGCAATTGACCCGCAGAGTTAGGCAAAGAAAAGAGCGTCACAACGCAATGGGAATCTGCGCCCCCCTCAAAAGATTGCACCATATTACGACGTGATGAAATGTTCTAGAAAGATTTTTAACACGTGTGGCCTTCGAGAGAAGCCGAAAAACAATTCCTGAATACTAGCACTGTTTAACCAAAAGCGTTTCTAGGAATTCCGTCTGAACGGTGAAAAAAAAATCTTACAAAGAAAAACCTTGAAGAAGTCTGGGACTCCCTCGGTCATATATTATTTCAGAAGGGAAAATACCAATAAAACTCAATGCTCAATTCTACAAAGACGCAATGTAACCAAAACTGTATCCAATATACAAACGGCAATTAAAATAGCGTTATGTTGTGGGGGACTTTAAGTAAATGAAGTTTCGCTCCTCGGAATAAAAGTAACCACTTGCAGTGGCAAGATAGTAGTTTATTTATTCGTGAGGATACAAAAAATAAATATATAGTTTATGAACACAAACGTACAGAACAAAATAGAATATAATTTGCAACACACTAGTAAGAGTCAAAACGCATTTGACTCAAACTTGGCGAGCGAGTGAGTTTCCTTCTGACACTGGCTGGCAAGCTTATAAACAAGATGAACGTGAACTTCACTTGCGCTAGGTGCGGATGGCTCCCTCTGTGCGGTTGGTTTGGGTAGGTTTGCGCGAGGTACTGACGGCTCCCTCTGTGCGGTATAGTGCGCGTCTTCCGGGCTGCTTTGGTTGCGTTCCTAGGTGGGACTTGGCTTAGGCAGCTACTGGCGTCTTGCAGACTCCCCCTCTGAACCTTAACGGCGTCTCGACGGATGGTTCAGCAGAGTCCCGTGGGTGCCTCTATTTTCTCTTTGGTGGTCTTCCTCTCTTCCTTAAGGAGAGGACCGGAGTTGGCAAAGTTGCTTCCTCTGCTCCCCGATATGTGGTATTTCCCCATTGGCGTCGACGGACTGTCCGGGGAGGCCACTTCATATGTAGTGCTGGAGGCCTGGTGGAGGATGCGGTAGGGTCCGTCCCTCCGGGGGTCAAACTTTGCTGGGATTCCTTTTGCAGCGTTGCTTTGGGGATGGGTGGTTACCCACACCAGGTCACCTAGTTGGAAAGTCGCACGGTCTCGTCTTCCCTGGTCAGCTTTCTTTTTTCCTTTTTCTTGGGCCTCTTCTTGTCGGGCCTGGGCCTTCCTTATTGTGTCTGTTAGACGTAACAGATACGGTGTGACGATGGGTATGAAGGTGTCAGCCTGTATTATGGCCCTTTGGTCACGGGCGATGTCATCAGTTATTCGGAGGTCTCGTCCGAACGTCAAGTAGGCGGCGGTGTGCCCATTACTTTGGCACAAGACCGTATTCATTGCGAAACGAATTGCGGGTAACTTCTCGGGCCAGTGGTCGTGTGTTTTTTGGACCAGGATCAGTTGTGGTTTTAGGTGTCTATTTTTTCTCTCCACCAGGTTTGCCTGCGGGTGGTAGACCGAGGTGAGACTTTGCTTAATATTCAAGCGCATGACTCTGCATCGGCTGTTTGAAGTACAAATAGCTCCACCCATTTGGAGGCTATGTCCTCTATTATAAAAATCCACCGTTCTTTTCCCGGAGCTTCTGGCAAGGGCCCTCTGCGTCGGAGCGGCAGTTTGCAAGAGACCCGCAGCTTTGAGGTTCGTGGCCTTGAACCTCTGGCATTCCATGCAGTGCTTCACGTAGTCTGCTATTTGTTTCCGCATCCCCACCCAATAGTAGCGGATCGAGATGCGATGGAATGTTCTTTCTTCGCCATAGTGGCCTGCTGTAGCGGAATCGTGATATTCCCTCAGTACGCTGGCCTGTTCATGGGAGGGGAGTACAGGCTGTGTTTCCTCGTTGTCTACCTCTGGGGGTAGCGGTAAAATATCCCACTAGTCATCAGATACCCCCTGTTGGTCCACCGCGTGAAGCCTGTGGCGGAGGGTTGGGGTTCCTCCAAGCAATCCATTATTTTCTTCAGTTCAGTGTCCTTTTGCTGGTTTTCCCTAATTGACGCTGCAGAGCGGGTAGGGATGTCAATCGATACTAGACAGGCCTCACAGTTCCTCTCCACAGGGTGCTCGCAGGGTGGTCTGGACAGGCTATCAGCTACCACATTCACCTTCCCTTGTGTATACGTGTAGGTGATGTTATAGCGTTGTAGGGCGTGGGCCCAGCGGGCGAGTCTTCCCGATGGCGAGCGGAGGGAGAGCAGCCAGCGAAGTGGTTGGTGGTCCGTCCCCAGGGTGGTCTGGCTTCCCTCCAGGTACCCTCGAAACTTGTCCACGGCCCAAACAATGTCTAGAGCTTCCCTCTCGGTCGTTGAGTAGTTTCTTTCTGCGGCGTTGAGCAGGCGGCTAGCGTACTCCACCGGATGCTCGTCGGGGCCTTCTCCTTGGCAAAGCACCGCTCCGAGGGCGTAGCCACTAGCGTCGGTTCTCAAGGTAAATGGTAAGTAGGGTCGACCTGGCGTAGCACGGGAGGCGTGGTTAGCAGGTCTTTTAAACATTGGAACGCTTTTTCCTGATCGGGACCCCAGGTCCCCACAGCGTTTTTTTTTTCGTGAGGGCCGACAAAGGCCTGGAGATTTCGGCAAAATCTGGGATGAACTTTCTGTACCACGAGCACGTTTGTAGGTATGAGAGGACTTGTTTCAGGTTCTTTGGTGCCGGAAGTCTCTGGATTGCGGATGTTTTTTCTGGATCTACCTGAAGTCCCCGTGGCGTGAGCAGGTGATCCAGGTACTTCACTTGTTTGCAGCCAAATTTACATTTGCTGCGACGGACGTGCAGCTTATAGATCCGCAACTGATGCAGGACACGGAGGAGGTCTTCCATGTGGCAAGGACCCGATGTGGATAGCACAATGATGTCATCTAAGTATGCCAGCACGTTTACCTCCGGGATTTGTGCCTTAAAACGATCCCTAAGTCGTTGGAACGACGCCGGCGCATTGCGTAACCCAAACGCCACAGAATTTCGTTTTTTTTTGTTTTATTCTGGTCCCGTTGTTTTAAAACAAATTCTTACAAATAGAGAAATATTTGAACTTTTTATGTTTGCATGTGACTGTTACTATATTTGCTAGATCCGAATATGTACATAGAGAAACACCACAACTTTGCTGAATCCTTGCTGTTGTATTTTGTAAAATATTTTGGCGATCTGTATGGACAGGAAAATATTTCGCATAATGTTCATGGATTAATTCACGTTTCAGATGACGTTAAAATGTTTGGGTGTTTCGACTCATACAGTGCATTTTGTTTTGAAAACCATTTGCAGCATCTAAAAAAACTTGTTAGAAAATCACAAAATCCACTTTCACAAATTATAAGAATGATAACTGAATTGGAAACTGGAACTATATCTGAAAATTGCGTTTTCGAAGCTCCAACAGCCGAAAAAGAGCATCACAAAGGACCTCTTCCAGATGATTTTGAATGTTTTACTAACCAGTACACAAGAGTTAAATTTGGATCATTTCTGTACCTTGGAAGAAAAAGGGCCAATCTCCAAAATTGCCATTTTGCATGAAGACGAAAACCATGATAGTAGCGACGCTGTAACTGATGATAATGATAAAGATTATACGCCTTCAGAACAGGAACAAAATACATCTGATGAGGATGCAGATATGGAAAATACTGATGAGACACCTGTTAGTGCGGATAATACAAAAAAACAAATTGCGTGCAGAATAAATCGCGTAGGAGGAGGAAGAAAGAAAACTATAGAAGAATATAGAACCAGAAAACGTGTTAGAAAAGAAAAGTCATGGCAAGCGAACGTAAGAAAAGAAAAAAAAAAGAAAGAGGCGAAGAATACATCACGAAAACGCGAAAACTAAAGAAAGCCAAAGATTTAAAACATCCATGCCACTGCAAGAAGAAATGTTACGACAAAGTAAGTGAAACTCGGAGAAAAAAAATGTTTCAAGCGTTTTATGCACTTTATGCGAGATGAACAAGATCAATTCGTCGCAGAGACAGTTCAGGAGTTATCAAAAGAAAGAGAAAGAAAAAGAAAGAGAAAGCAGAAGAAAGTATTCAAGAAAATATTATCTAAATATAGATGATAACCGTAGAAAACTTGAAACATGTCAAAAACTGTATATGAGTACATTCGATCTAACTCTCAAGAAAGTGAGGCTTATTGTAGAAAAGAAAAGAAGTAGCGAGGGACTTATTTGTCCATCTGACGGTCGCGGCAAGCACGGAGCTCATAAAAAAATTGATAATGAGAAAAAAATTTAATAAGGAAACACATTGAAAGTATTCCTGCTTATGCAAGTCATTATTCGCGCGAACGTACATCAAAAAAGTATTTAAGTTCTGATTTGTCAATATCATTGATGTATAGATTATACTGCGATATCTGCAGAAAAAGATAACATCGTCCCGGAACGACGGTGTCGGTACAGAAAAATATTTAACGAGGAATATAATCTCCGTTTCCATGCGCCTGCTAACGACACATGCTCGAAATGTGATAGAATTAACTTGGCTTTAAAATCGCTCTCAAATAAAAACGAACTTAGCCGAGAGGAAGAAGATCAGAAACAAGAACTAGAGAGAGAAAAGAGTAAACACTTGGACTTGGCAGAGAACGTAATGAACTTTCCTTTTACAAGAGACAGTTGTGGACATTTAATTTGACATTTTATCATACTACTGCAACAGGTAGTACCCGAAATTGTTTTCTATGGAACGAGACTATAGCCGGCCGGTCAAGAAATTGCATCATGTGTTCGCAAGTATGTATTGTCTCTACCGTCTTCGGTAAACACACTAAATTTCAACAGCGATTCGTGCTCAGGTCAAAATAACAACGTATTCATAATTACAATGTTCGGTGGGTACCTGACCATAACCCCCAATGTTCATAACCCCCAATGATCACAACCCCCAAATTTTCATATTTACTTCTTCTACCTGATCATAACCCCCAATCTCTAGTTTGATCACAACGCCCAACATGATCATAACTCCCAAAGTACACTTTGATCGTAACCCCCAATATGATCATAACACCCAAAGGTATTCGTGATCATAACGCCCAACGTGATCACAACTCCCAAATGGTTTCGTAGTTTTACTGTTCAAAGCGAGCAGTTTCCAATTTCTTTCTTGATCATAACGCCCAAAGTGATCAGAACCCCCAAATATTTTTAAGCATAAGTTCGGCGTTAAAGCAAAGCATTGTAAAGCTTACAAAAGATTATTAAACTACTATTATTAAATATACAGATATATTAAACGTGATCTATGCCCTTCGAACTTTCAAATGAAGATAGCTACAGCATTTAAAAATACTAAAGCTGCTATTTGTGTTCTACAAAACTGCACACTGCATTAAGGATCGTTACGGGATCAGTATTTCTTTCTTTAAAACAACTTAAAAAGTTTAGAGATTAAAAAAATTTATAAAAATTTCGGGAAAATTAAAATTGAAACTTTTATTAGTAATATAGAAGGTGGTTGATAAATAGCACTACAATAGCACTACAACATCTGTCTTGGTTATACACTTATATAATACTTTATGCTTAATAAGTATGGCCTATTAAAGAAACAATTGAACATCAAATACTAGAGATATGACGATCGCATTTTTAAATAAAATACGCTCTATTTTTAAGTATTTTGATAGAGGGAAAAATTACCTTTCGAGCTATACCTAACTCGTGATATAAAACTTAAACCTGACCATCTAAATATCAAAAATCTATACCGTACTTTGAAAGTTATGCATTGGAAAAAGTAAAGCGCTGTACACAAATAAATGTATTTTATTATTATTGTAATTAATTACAAAAATA
>JABXWE010009725.1:0-17173 GCA_014611495.1 Limonius californicus
CTAATAGTTTAATAATACGTAACTTCTTACAGATCTGTTTGTCTGTCAGGTTGGCCGAGCGGTCGAAGGCGCTGGATTTAAGTTCCGGTTCTTGAAAGAGAGCATGGGTTCGAATCCCATACTTGACACTTTTTTTTAACTTTTATTGTTATACTTTTTAACCAGTTTAACAGACTCATTACTGCACAAACAAATTTCCTATGCCACACATAGCACAATTCGATCCGAAAATCACATATAACGACCACCTGTTGAGGGGGACGACGGGGAGTCCTTTCGTATAAGAGCAGGTACGTTTTCGCTTATTATTGTTAATTATTCTTGGTAGTTTTGCTACTGTGCGTCTTGTGTGTTTACAGCAGGCGCGCACCTACTCATGACAGCAACGCCGGCAGCACCTGAGATTACCACCAAAGAAGACTCCCCCAGGTCCAGCAGCAGCAAACTTAATAAATTTGTATTCAGTTTCATACTTTCAAATTTTTCTAAGTCCAAACCTTAAAAATCCTTAAAATGTCAAATATCTCCGAAACGGGTGGAAATTTGGGGAAAATAAACGAAAAAACACCCCCTCCAACCCCCTGTCGTCATATGCATCCCTCTACAACATACATAAAATATACACACCCCACTCTCACCACCCCAACCCCCATTGTACCTATACTAGTTAATAGTTACTATAGTTCTTTAATTTTATTTCAAATTTTTCTAAGTCCAAACCTTAAAAATCCTTAAAATGTCTAATATCTCCGAAACGGGTGGAAATTTGGGGAAAATAAACGAAAAAACACCCCCTCCAACCTCCCGTCGTCATATGCATCCCTCTACAACATACATAAAATATACACACCCCACTCTCACCACCCCAACCCCCATTGTACCCCTACTTGGTTATTATTCTTTTTTGGCTACTACTACTACTACTACCTACTATTACATTATTATTATTATTATTATTTTAGGTAATAGTTTAATTAATCGTCAATTCACCAGCTTAAGCAAGCTATCCGGCGCGGGGAGCGGGGATAGCAGATATCAAATTGCTTCCCGCCTATATTTTTGAAATCTTATAGCTGCCACTGCCCCGCTGCATGATTATGAACACAGCGCGCACGCACGCACGCACGCACGCACGCGCACGCACACCACCGTACATCCATGCTGCATACACGTCCGGTTGGTTGCTTGGTTGGTTGGTTGGTTGGTTGGTTGGTTGGTTGGTTGGTTGGTTGGTTGGTTGCATACTCTCGCGACGTTTTCAGGGGACATATATACCACTTACTACACTCCTATAGCAACTAGCCTCGGTGGCTGCGAGCAAATCATCTCTGCTTCGTAATACAACGGTCCACGGGTCGAATCCCCACGTATTTATAAAAAAGTACGGCGGGTTGCATACATACCCATCATCTACTCTCTCTCTCTCTCTCTCTGCCAACTTATTACCCTTCTTCTTACACCTCCCCTACACCTTCTGGTCATTGACAATACCCCCACCACCACCATCTCTGCACAAAGAACCACTTCACACAGACCATCCGAAGGACCTCTCTCTCACACCATCAGCCATCCGAAGTACCTCTCTCTCGCACTCATTACAGACACCCCCCAAAAAAGACCTGTCGCAAAACAAAATTTAACATGGGATTTCCCATAAGAGCAGTGCGCCAGAACCGGCCTTTTCATATCTACTAACATCCGATGAAACAAAAAACTAACATTGTGCTGGGCTTAAAAAACCGCATAATGAAGATTTGTCACCCTTCGTTGATTCAAAAAAATCTTGATAAACTGTCAAGTATCTTAATCAATAACGGTTATCCCAAAGTTTTCATTATAAAATTACTGTTTAGTACTCCTCGTCCTATTCCAGTTAACCAACAACCTGCTGTGCAAGCAGAGCAAGTGATCTATTTGAAACTTCCTTTCATTAGTAATTTAACTTATGGTTTAATTAATGTCTTAAAGAGTGATCACATCAAAATTGCTAAATATAACTTAAAAACAATTAATAACCTTTTTTCTAAGGTCAAATGCAAAACTCCTATGCTGATGAGGTCGAATGCCGTATATTCAATCGCATGCCATGATTGTGATAAAAAATATATTGGTCAAACCAGCCAATGGTTAAAAAATCGACTAACTCAGCATAGAAGTGATTGCAGAATTGGGAAAAAATTCCTGTGCCTTAGCCATTCACTCTAATAGTTTGAACCATCAACCAGATTTTAACGATGTAAAAATTTTAGATATTGAAAACAATAACAAAGGCAGACTTTTTCTGGAAATGTTCCACATTTACAAAGAACCCCTAAGTATGAATTCAAAAACTGATGTTGATCAGCTTAGTGTTATTTATTCTCATATCTTAGATATGGATTTGGATAATGGTTAGGTGCTGTTGTTCTCTTAAATCCGTCTCTGGGCGGGGTGATTTGGATGGGCAATCAGGGAATACCTTCTAATTACGGGGGTGTTTTTTTGGTTGTCCGTTCAAATTTTCCCGCCCAGGGATAGGAATTTTAGTTATCTTAGGTTGGTACTAGTTAGTGACCTTCTGTCATTGGTGCATTGCACGTGTTTCTGTATCACAGAGAGTACGTTTGCTGCGTATTTTCTTTTTAAAATGTTTGTAATAATTTATTAATTTTATATTCTAAACCTCAATTTTGTGGGTGTACACCAATTTGTTAACAATAATGCTATTCCTGCTCAAATAGTTCTGTCATGTTTGTTCACGTTCATTTTATGAACCTCCCAGCTTTGTAAGTATTTAGTTATGCTGTTTTTGAGGTTTTTCCTCTACCAGTTGTTTGTTTTATAGTTGGCTCTGAGGAAGGAAATAAAGTTTTCCGAAAGCTTAGCTTAATAGCAAAGGGTGGTTTAATTTCTTGCCCTTGGTCGATTTCCCCAACAACCAACATCTTTAACTTCATATTTCTACGACCAAATACTCTCCTTCCGGGTTTATCTTTCCAGATGGGGTTTTATCAAGACATCTCCCTCGTTTACGGTGCGCATACCACGAGGAAACTCAAACAGTGGGCCTCCATTAAAATGAAATTGGCGAACAAAATGAACAGAAGAAATTTTCTACTACGTTGCAGATCCACCGGGCAACTTCCCAACCACATCAGTTTTGGCTCTAAGAACCTCTTGGGACTGCTAGCCACCCAAAACAATAACATTGGACAACGAATTTACAAGTTTAATAACAGGTTAGGGAAGAGAGTGCTTGGTTATGAAATACAAATCACCATTTCAGAAATTAATAATTTTCAAAGATCACTTAAATTTATTGTTCAATCATTATGTCAAATTTTGCCTATTGCTATTGTGCATGAATTTAATCGTAGAACTCACATTACTTTCCAAAAAAGGTTTGCCAGAGTTAAAAAGATGAATATCACCAAATTTAATAGACTACTTAATTTTTCTCAAGACAATGTTAAGCTTTTTCAAGATAATAGTAAATGGATTAAGAATTTAACTGATGTGGACATTCCCACAGACATTTTAAACCTTTTATCATTAGGTCCGAAATTTAGTTTACCAGTTACTAGTAAAGAAATCCCTCTTGGTAGGTTACTTGCTAACATTGAAGCCATTCTAGAGTTACTACCTAATAACAAAAGGAATGTTTTAAGAGCTCGTGTCACGAACGTCCTAACAAATTTTTTGCAAACTCCTAGTGAACGCCATGGTCGATGTGTTTACAACAAGACCAAAAAGTTTCTTAAGGATAACCCTGACATTCTGGTCATGAAGGCCGATAAGGGGGCAGTAACTGTAGTGTTAAAAAGGGAGGAATACCTTAACAAGGTATATGACTTAGTTAATGATACCTCAGTATACAAAAAACTGGGGAGAGACTGCACTTTTACTACCCAAAAGAAGACTAACGATCTTTTGAAAGAACTTAAAACCATGGGTACCATCGATGAGGTGGTGTGTAAGAAACTCATGTCCAACAATTCCGTGGCTCCTAAGCTATACGGACTCCCAAAAATACACAAGGTTGATGTTCCCTTAAGGCCGATTGTGTCATCAATTAATTCCCCTACTTATGCTCTAGCTGGATTTGTTGCAAACATTTTAACTAATGCGTTCCAAGGTAATTCGAATTACAATGTAAAAGACTCATTTTCTTTTGCTGAAGAATTTAATAATTTTCAGCTCCCTGAAGGGTTTGTTCTTATTTCTCTAGATGTTGTTTCATTGTTTACTAATATTCCCCTGGACTTAGTTTTATCAATTATCAATGAAAAATGGGAATTGATTCACCCTGTGTGTAATTTTTCCAAAGATCAATTTTTAAATGTCATTCAATTCATTTTTAAAAATAGCTACTTTGTATTTGATGATCATTTTTTCCTTCAGATTAATGGCACCCCTATGGGGTCACCTTTAAGTCCTATTTTAGCTCAAATGATCATGGATCATCTCCTTGATCAAGTAATCCCGCTTCTACCTTTTGAGTTACCTTTTTTAAAAAAATACGTTGATGATTTAATTCTTTCAGTTCCCCTAGACTCAATAGAGACCACATTAAATATCTTTAATAATTTTCACAATCACTTGCAGTTCACCGTGGAACCGGAAACGAATAACAGTGTACCTTTCTTAGACATTAAACTAATCCGTAATTCTTCTAACTGTTTAATTTTGGACTGGTTCCAGAAAGCGACATCTTCTGGTCGTTATATTAATTTCTATTCGGAACATCCGATGAAACAAAAAACTAACATTGTGCTGGGCTTAAAAAACCGCATAATGAAGATTTGTCACCCTTCGTTGATTCAAAAAAATCTTGATAAACTGTCAAGTATCTTAATCAATAACGGTTATCCCAAAGTTTTCATTAGAAAATTACTGTTTAGTACTCCTCGTCCTATTCCAGTTAACCAACAACCTGCTGTGCAAGCAGAGCAAGTGATCTATTTGAAACTTCCTTTCATTAGTAATTTAACGTATGGTTTAATTAATGTCTTAAAGAGTGATCACATCAAAATTGCTAAATATAACTTAAAAACAATTAATAACCTTTTTTCTAAGGTCAAATGCAAAAACTCCTATGCTGATGAGGTCGAATGCCGTATATTCAATCGCATGCCATGATTGTGATAAAAAATATATTGGTCAAACCAGCCAATGGTTAAAAAATCGACTAACTCAGCATAGAAGTGATTGCAGAATTGGGAAAAATTCCTGTGCCTTAGCCATTCACTCTAATAGTTTGAACCATCAACCAGATTTTAACGATGTAAAAATTTTAGATATTGAAAACAATAACAAAGGCAGACTTTTTCTGGAAATGTTCCACATTTACAAAGAACCCCTAAGTATGAATTCAAAAACTGATGTTGATCAGCTTAGTGTTATTTATTCTCATATCTTAGATATGGATTTGGATAATGGTTAGGTGCTGTTGTTCTCTTAAATCCGTCTCTGGACGGGGTGATTTGGATGGGCAATCAGGGAATACCTTCTAATTACGGGGGTGTTTTTTGGTTGTCCGTTCAAATTTTCCCGCCCAGGGATAAGAATTTTAGTTATCTCAGGTTGGTACTAGTTAGTGACCTTCTGTCATTGGTGCATTGCACGTGTTTCTGTATCACAGAGAGTACGTTTGCTGCGTATTTTCTTTTTAAAATGTTTGTAATAATTTATTAATTTTATATTCTAAACCTCAATTTTGTGGGTGTACACCAATTTGTTAACAATAATGCTAGTCCTGCTTTAATAGTTCTGTCATGTTTGTTCACGTTCATTTTATGAACCTCCCAGCTTTGTAAGTATTTAGTTATGCTGTTTTTGAGGTTTTCCTCTACCAGGTGTTTGTTTTATAGTTGGCTCTGAGGAAGGAAATAAAGTTTTCCGAAAGCTTAGCTTAATAGCAAAGGGTGGTTTAATTTCTTGCCCTTGGTCGATTACCCCAACAACCAACATCTTTAACTTTATATATATATATATATATATATATATATATATATATTTATATATATATATATATATATTTCAAAGACCTACTACGAAACTGACTTTTCTCGGAAGGAATGTATATGTATGATAAATGTACCACAAAGACAGCTAGTATTACCTTTTCCTTGGATAAGTTTACAATTACAATATAAGTACATTCTACTTTATCTTTTTAAGTAAAAGATGATTGGAGAACCGCGTCCTAGATCTCGCGCTATCTCAATACAAAATACAAATACATACTTATGTAAGGTCTACATAAACTCATAGTGACAGTGCTTGTATAGCTACTATATGATGAATCAGATACAAATAGAAAAACATGTGAACTTAGACTAAATAATTGTTTTGCTGCTTTTATGGGAACGAAATTTATCTTAATCTGTATATGTTAGCTATATTTAATTTGTAGTAAACAAGAAGATCTATGTTTTCTCGCAAGCTTACTTTTCATTCTCACAGTTCCTATATGGAAATATTGATTTTTTTTAAGTTTCAATAAATGGATATTAACTAAATACAGAACACCATTCGATACCATACTAAATCAAAAAGCTATTTCAGAACGTATTTCCTTTATAAATTCTCCAGCTTTGATTTTTATATTTTATTTAACGTATTTGAACAATTCTTTGTATTTGGAACAATTTTCATGCTGGTAAATCCTCTTTTTAAATGTTATCAGATCTAATTAATTTTATTCAATATGTTCCTTCATTATAAAGGAAACTAAGTATTACTTTGTAGTTGATGAGCAGTAGAGCTAAACCTTGAAGTTCTCCTAACACAAATTCTTTATGCATCACACCTTGTATATCAAAAATGGGTTATAGGACACATAAACACGCGACACATAATCATAGGCCATTTAATCACGGACAGTTAAACACGCCGACACTTAATCACATGGGCATTTAAACACATAGACATTTAAACACTGAGGCACATAATCACAAGGACATATAAACACATAGTCACATTGTGTTTGAAGTGAATTCTTATCTTATTTTTATACGAAAAAAAGTTATAGGCATATTTTAGTTGATCGAAAACACGGTAATATATCAAACAAAATTCGTTTCCGCAGAAGAAAAAGTACAGAGTAAAGCGAATAGTTGGAAGCTACGATCCGGCTTCCGGCTAATAAAATTCTATATTTGAGAATCTTTGCTTACGTATTTTAATTTTTTGTATATGTATTGTAATTTTAATTTTAATTTTGTATTATATCATCATCATCATCATCATCAACAGCCTTTCCGTCTCACTGCTGGGCATCGGCCTCTTCTCTGCCACGTGTTTCTCCTAAGCGCTAAGGTAGAAACACGGGAGACCTACAGTTTAACGTCGAATCCGAACGACCGAAATTCCGGAGAAGGTTTTTAGCATTAAGATCCCACGGTTGCAAGCCGAATTGGGAAATTCTGTGTGGTGGGTTGCAGACAAGATTTTTATAAATCTGCATAGTTCTGCTTAGGTTTCGAACCCAAGCCAGAATCGACGTTTTATTCAGAAAGCGAGCGCTCTACCAACTGAGCTACCACCACACATTATATATATATGTTATATATTATGTATATAAGTATTATTTATACTAATTAATTGCAATAAAGTTCCATTTGACATAATTTTTTAAATTTTGGTTTCACTGCATTCATATAGGAATTCACAATGTTTTTATACGCCAGTAGTTCTATGTGTTTATATGTCCCTGTGATTATGTGCCTCAGTGTTTAAATGTCTATGTGTTTAAATGTCCGTGTGATTAAGTGTCGGCGTGTTTAACTGTCCGTGATTAAATGACCAATGATTGTGTGTCGCGTGTTTAAGTGTCCGGACTCGATCAAAAATGGTAATCAGCGTCGTTTTGCATACGAAACTTTTTAGGTCTTAGTGATGGTTTTCCAGTATGCTGCATATTCTAGCATTTCGTCTCAAGATTGTACTGAAACACCCATAACTATTACCAATAACAACATAGTTAAGAAAATTTGCATTGTCAAACTAATTTGAACATCTTGACGTTCATCTCTAAAATGTTTAAGTCTTACACACTTAAGATAAATTAATAAGTAAATTGCGTATGTGAAATGATTGCGGTGAGACCCGAAGGCAGTTTCAGCACCCAGCTGCCACTTTCACCCTGCTTGAGGTAGTTAGTGACGTGGCGCACTAACCCAGGGGAACCGACGGTTTTAGGTACCCTCTGAGGCACCGCGGGTTGCAGGGTTAGAGCGAAGATTTCGGTCACCCAAGCAAGTAGGCACCGCGCGGATCGTTCCTTAATTTTGACTACTGTTTGACCAGTAATGGCGCTTGTACGCCACGCTGCATCCACACTTAAGATGTTATTATATTATACAGTTTTCAACAGTTCATAAGTGTATAAGTAAATAAATATGCGGAACACTTGGTTATAAAATAAGAGTTGTTCGTTTATACAGCAGCGTGGCGGCCGTGGGCTCGAGATTAGCGCGTTAGACTTCTACGCTGCAGGTCCTGGGTTCAATTCCCAGTACCGCAACATCGGATTTTTAAAGGCCGTTCTCCCTTGCAGGGCAATGGCAAACCAGCGAGGTATTCTGCCTAGCAAATCTTTTCTGTAGTAGAAGTGTTTACACTTCCAGTGGTTCGGAGGCCACGTTAAGCTGTAGGTCCTCTATGTCCGTGCGCTCTAAACGCGCCACCAGATCGCTGCGTATCGTAAGAGATAAAACACTCAAAGAAGAAGAAGATAGCAGCGTAGTGAACTATGTAAAAGTTTATCAAGTGAACTCTTGGATAACGATCAAGAAGTTTAGTATTTACAGTATGATGTTTATATGAAAGTTACTAAATTTTAACGATCGAGACTAAATTGCACATCTGTAATAAACGGTAAAATTAAATTCCAATATTGATGTGGCCCAAAACGAAAATATTTGCTCTTTATTTAACCTAAACCAAAGATGAGATTAGATATATTTCTCATATGGTAATTTCTAGAAGACTCCTGAATGCCATAAATCCAAAATTTCCGTTCGCAACTGTAACTTGTGTGATTTCTCGCTGTATATACATCATAACAAATTAGGTATTTACACAATAAGCAAATTTTGTTATACATTTAAGTGTGTTTACTGCTTATATTTTATTATGTATTATCGGAGTACTCCAAACGTAAGTAGTCTATTGAATTAATAATGTCTAACAATAGCAACCGAAATGTGTCACGTTGTGTTTGTTATGATTCGATACAGACTTACCGACCAACGCATAAAACCAGGTTTTAATTTCAGGCCAGATTGAATGCATTTAGCTTATACCAAGCATTTCAGATCGACTTTTAACGAACCATTAAAAAAATAATAAAGTACTGTCAGAATTTTCGAACAATTTTGAAAATGTGGAACCTACCTAAACATACGAAACAAGCTTTTACCAAGAGTATGTCTGTTATATTAAATTTTTTTTATATTACAAAAACCTAAATTTACTTCTTATTACTAGAATTTTGTTATTTAACGATGTATTGTAACTTAATATTCATCAAAGCAGTTAAGCTTTTGTTTTTCTGTCTTATGTAAAAATGGCCCATGACTTTAAGGTGCTTTTTTGTTTATTCCAGGGTCGTCATATAAACCAAATACTACTTATTTAAATCAAACCTGTCCAGAATACCTTCTTTTTCAAAAACGGTTCATCTTGTTATCATGCTTTTTTATAGTTTTTAATTGGTTTCGCCAAACGTTGGCATAAGGTTTTAGAAACACGTGAAATGAAAACTAACTAGCAAAGACTATTGCTCTTGCACGGTAGCGCCATCTTTAATAACTATTTCGTACCCGGAATGATAGAATTTAATATGTACAACTGAATAACAGGTAAATACATTTGGAGACGTAATGCAAGCAAACGCGACTGTTATTATTCTCTAAACATAAATTACGGAGTAATAAGTAAACGTTATGAATGACACTTGGTTTGAATCGAGTAAATTGTATTTGTTTGTGTATTATTTAAGGTTTACCTATTTCCGCTAAAACTATACGTTCATAAATCTGCCAATTTGCTTTTAAATAGATAATATGAAACCTTATCTAGGGTGAAGTGTCTTCGTGAATTACTAATTTGGGTATCGATTTTGGGAGCACTAGTATCTGGAATGCCACAGAGTGAACTAATTTATTTCGTAAAGTATCATTTCACTTTGTGTGGATTGCCATAATAGATTATAAACGTAAAAAATGTTCTTTTGTTATCGTATGGTTACAGGCTTTAGTTTTTTTTTTTTTAGGACATTTATTGACAAGTATTGCAAAATAACCTAAAGGCAGAAATAACTAAGTTTATCAGTAGAAAGGTAAAAAGTATGAGCTTCTGGTACTTTGAAATGTTATTGGCGTTGATAGTTAACGAATGTTTTGAAAGCGCTTTTACGGCCCCCAAATTCATTTTAGAGGAGAAGTAATAATTCTCGAAACAGAACGGTAGTTTGGTCGCCTGAATAGGATACCATACTAATATAGACAGTTTGTTAAAAAAAAAAGCTATTCATGTCATGAAGACTTTCAGCAGTACATTTAAATTGAGCAATTTATTGAAGAACTTTCATATTTTTCTATAGAGTGTTATTAAAAGTAGAATATTACGGCTAGGCTTGCGGGAATAATAAAGCTTGGATCAAAAAAACTGTGCAGATTGCAGGATTCGAAACGTTTACATATTTTAGTTTTTATGTTGTAAAACAACTCCTTAACCATTAAAGTACGCAGGTCTAAATCTTTAGTTTTGATGCGTAAGTGTTATTAAAATAGCGGTACATGCAATCACTGTTTTACTCGCTTTCCATGTATACCTTGCTTCTATTGTCTTTTCAACTACCGGTAAAGTAAAGTAAGTATGGGTAATGTTTCCAGGGATATTCGAAAATCGGTTCCGCATCCGACTGCCACTTAACACTGTTTAAAGTAGTGCCGTGCCGCACTAACCCAGGGGGGCGACGGTTTTGTGTACTGTCCGAGGCACCAGGAAACTAGCGTGTTAGCGTAGATTTTCGGTCACCCATCTAAGTGCTGACCAAATATAAAAATTCAGAGAATTTAAATCTGGAGATTTTGGAGGAGGTATAAGGGACTTTTCACGTCCAATCCATCTATCAATAATACAAAGATTTAGTTAGGCTGTTACTTACCTTTTTTTCTCATTCACTCATACTACCGTCCCCCCCCCCGGAACCGCTTTCGCATTACTTCAGGGGGGTGCGGGCGTCCTTTACACACTAAAAATTCATGCAACATGCACCCTAAACTTAACTAAGCGAAATGCGGTCGCCCCAGCGGAGATTCGAACGCCCCAGCGGATTGACTACATTTCGTTGTGGCCTCGAGTGGCAACGCGTTCCCGCACTGGACCACCGAGACCCCTAGACAGTTACTTACCTGATAGCACATGTCTTAGCACATATTATTATCTAATAACGCGACAGCAATAAAAACCTAAGTCAAAGACATCCTTGGAATTTTAAAGTCTTATTTTAGATTAATTTGTTATATTATATAATTATAAAGATTTAAACATTATAAATATCTGTAACTGTCATACATTAATCATTGACAGTTTACATTTTAAATGTTATTAGATTATTTATTTAATTAATTGATTACAGCAAAAGTTGTTACAATTACATATTATAATATCGTGAACCTGAGAGATGTTAACAGTGGAACATAAAATCATATATTTCATATTAGAATCTTATTTTCATAATGGTACAAAGAATGAAAATGATGAATCGTAATATTCATTTCAAACCTGTGTCACAGAATTTTAACAGCGTTATTCGAATGAGGTTGCAAACTTCACTTATAACAATTTCTATTCAACTGCGAAGTTTACTGTGAATAATTTTAGAGAAAGTGGAAGCATTGGAAGGAAAAAGGGATCAGGAAGACGTGTGAAAAGAACTGCAGAAGCGATTGATAATGTTACGGATATCATGGAATCAATTTCTTCTAAGCTTCGATCAGAAAACTAAGCCAAGAAATTGCTATGTCATACGGCACTTGCCGAACAATAATAAAAAAAGATTTGAGTATGTTTCTATACAAAATGCAAATGGTTCAACTTTTGCCGGCTGATTTCCAAAATAGAACAAATTATTGTCACTGGTTGTTAAACATCATATATAATAATGATATATTGAATCTTACTTGGTTCAGCGATGAAACCTGGTTTCACATCAATGGGTATCTTAACAACCAAAATATGAGAATATGGGCAACAAATAATCCGCATATGTTTGAGGAAACACCATTACATCCACAATAGAGCGGTCTTCAAGAAGACCAATAGGTTACAAATTCTTACAGAGAATATAACTGCCGATTATTATCTTCAGAATATCTTCTTGATGATGAAATTAGAAATGGTTACTTCCAGCAGGACAATGCCACGGTTAATTAGTAGGCATTTGTTTCTACCAAGCTCACCCAATCTTACAGTTCCAGACTTCTTTCTATTCCCTTATCTAAAAAACAATATTTTTAGTAACAGACCACGGAATCTAGAATATTTACAAAATGAATTTCACAAAAGTTAGATGAATTTACCCGTGATACTTTGATGAATGTGTTTGAAAATCTTAAGAAAATAGTGCAATTATGTTTAAAAAACAATGGTCAACATTTTCAATATCTTCTGTAAAATCCTTTATATACTTTTGCTCTGTAAATGCGTATGCAACAATTTTATTTCAAATAAACGTTCATTTACACAGCCCATAACTGCATAACCTCACTACTTCGACCACAGGGACCACAAAATACTTGTGACGGCAATGTAACTTTGAATATAGCTAACTAAAGGTACCGACAAACACTGGCAAAATAAAGTGTAAATTTTAAATTTCTATTAAATAAATATCACAATAAAATTTGAAATGTACACTGTCAATTAGAAATCTATGACAGTTAAAAATATTTATAATGTTTACATCTTTATAATTACAGATTAATCTAAAACAAGACTTTAAAATTCCAAGAGTGTCTTTGACTTGGGTTTTTATTGCTCTCCCGGTATCTTATGCAGCCGATTCTCTGAAAACTTGAGTATCGTTCCCATTTTCAACGATTTAAACAGTAGTTTAAAACGTCATTTTCAAGCAACTGATTGTTGAAACTGCTAGCCCAAATATTAACACTACGGCGTTGTTGAAATGAAGTTTCAAGGAGGGCATGCCGATTCTTAAGAAATCACGAAGGATGATTGTGCATCGTATTTATTCCATCTCTGATAAATAGTGCCTCAGACCATATCTCTCTCGAAATAAATTTTGATTGAGCTTGTTGTTAATTGTTGAATTTTCAAGAACTGCATCTACGACATTTTCTTCATTGTCGATATTGCGTCGTTCATCATGAATACCGCCGGTAATACCTACAGCCGCTGTTCCTGTCTCTGGAAGTCTTTGAAGTGTACGAGCAAATATTCGATGAGAAGGCTGGCGTCGATTTGGATATCTCAATTGGTATTCTGTGAGAGCACGGACTGCATTACCATTGTAATATCCGCAAAATAAAACAATATCAGCATATTCAGTTGCACTAAGACCTTCCATTATTTAACAAAGAAACATTGTTATCGATACTTGAAATAATTAATTTAATGTAGTTTTCTTTTGCTAAAGGCTACTGGATACTAAGGTTGTGAATTCATTCAATCATTCAAATTGTGATTTTCTGAAGTTTACTGTTTAATTTGAACAGACCTTATGTTTATTAGATATTTTTTACATCACCAACCAAATGGCAAAGATTATGCGCAGTTGAAACATCCTGCAGTATACTGTATGTACGATCTTATAACCATATTATACCCAATATTTTTAGCAGATAAAGTGCCAACCATTGTCGTGTTTCATACCATTAAAATAATGGGCTACGTTCTTGATCACGCCCTTGTATATTAGGGATGTCCTTCTTCTTCTATAACATGGAAAATATATTTGGCAACATAAAGAGGAACAAATATTTACAAAATAGCTACAATCGAGGACAACTGTTTCGGCTATTGCTTGGCAGCTTGTGACGAATGACGATATTTATTACGACCCTTACTTTACAAACGTATTTGACACAAGTCTAGACCAATTTATTTCCCAAAAACGGGTTCCATCGTAATACCACGGCCATTCCAGAAAGCAGGGATGCTTAAAATAAGGGAGTGATGCTGCATTCAAATGTCGCCCTTACTAAACTAATGTTTAAATGTCGAATTACATTTGAAGGCAAATCTCCCAACTGTAATAATTTCTAAGCTATAGACGCCAGGCAGGAATTATAAATAAAAACATGTTTTCTCTGTTCTATTCTGTAGAACACTCAATATATCATAAAAAAATATTTTATTTTGACAATGATGGCATTTGTTTTACAGAAAAATATCTGTTGCGGTACAAGTAGGAATAAGAATGTAATGTACATATAATTAAAATCAGCCTTTAATGTAAGAAACAACCATAACAGAATACAACTGTTACTTTAAAAGTATACTCGTTTATTTCAAATATCAATGTCAGCGAATTTTAGAAATATTTATTTGAAAGTTATAGCCTGTTTAAGTTTCTAGTATTCTAGTATAGTATAATATGTAAAAGGATACTATTCTGAAGGTAGAAATTAAGATTATACCTAAAATTGAGTTTAATTAGCTTGATTATTAAGTAAACTATGTTATATGAAGAGAAATTATTATTATAAACAACAAATGTAAACCTGATTAGAATAAAAGGTCTTGTACGATCTTCGGAATGTGCTACGTAGTCTCTTATTAGTGATTGAAGTGAAGTTTTTGTGGATATTCCTTAGGGAATAGTGTTGGAGACGTCTATGTTCGGCGTAGACGATGATTTGGGGTATTCTGGGCAAGTTTGGGAGCCCTATAATGTAAATTATTGTAAATTGGTATTTTTACATATTATAAATTTGTGTGTACAAAGGTTTATTTGAATTGTAAAAGATTATTATTGTTTAATTTAGTTTATATACTGTATAAAGGAAGTTTTGAAGTAATTTTGTGTATATGAATTACATCGTTTATTTACAAATTATAAAAATTAAAGGAACACTTTATTTGTGAGGTTAGAATCTTAATTTTATTATTTACATTGTTATTAACAGATGTGGAAGTTGTATTTGTGTGTATTTCATTGTATTGTTGAGTTTTGTAATTGTTTTTCATAATTTTATAGCTTATCTAATGTATTTTGTCTAAAATTGAATATTTATCCACGTGTAAATTTTTTGTCATGACTTTTGATGTATTTGGTATCAAAAGTTTTGTAAATTTCTAAAGATCACAAAAATCAATTTTATTTGATGATTTAAAAAGTATTAATCTTGTTATTAGCAAGTTTTAAATGTTGTACATCATATGTTAATCTAAAAAATTATTTGCTAGTTTGCCATTGGTGCATTTTAAAGTAGAAGGTAGTTTTTGAACGTGATTTTGGATTTCAGTCGATTCAAAGTGCTCAAAGTAGAAATGCGTTTTAGTTGTTTGCTCCGAATTTCAAATTGTAAACTATTAAAGTCGAATTTTGCTAACTGTGGGTGTGGCTACAGTTTGTTTACATGGTATTCTGAGGTTAAGTTACTCCAACGATATTCATGTAATTGAAAAGTTTATTTATGTGATGTGCTTGTTGTGTTATTAAAAATAATAATAAAACGTACCTGATTTCATTCTCCGAAAGTGTTTAATTTATTAGAAAGGTTCCTGAAAAAGAATATTAATTTAAAATCAATAAAAAGTGATTTATAATGGATTATTATAACAAAGCTACTTACCTGATTTGCTTAAGTAACTTATACGAAAGTAATTGAAGTGTTTCATTGGATTTTAACAACATTTAACTACAAAGTTGTAAGAACCGTATCGTCAATGGTACAGGAATGCGGTGATCGACGTCTGAAGATAGAAGAACTGCATCGAAGCTGAATTTATACAGATGTTTGCATTTCCGAGAAATTAGGATGAAAGGTCCGTTAAACAATCAGCGAATTAAAAATAAGTTCACAATTATTTTATGTATGTATTTGTGTTGGTCAATATTGTAATTAGGTAACTATCTTTGGAGAAGCCACGATTGTCTATAATTTAATAGAACCCTGAGATTTTTCTTATAAAAGATATGCTGTTATAAAGTAAAATTTAATTCCTTTGTTGGGTATATATTTGATTTAATTTGTATTATGGGCGCAACCAACGTGAAGGTTTATTTTTGAATTATTTATTTTATAATCTAATTACATCGCATATAAATATGGCAGCCAACGTGGGGCTAGTAAATTATTTTTTTTATAATAATACATAGCATATAAATATGGTAGCCAACGTGGAGCTATTTAATTATTTATAAACATAATTCACAGCAATATATATATATATATATAAATATATATATTGCCATGAATTTTCTTATAAATAAATAATTTATTAATAAAGTAATTTTTAGTTGGGCGCCAAATTTGAGTTTTTGCTCAAACTAAATAAATATGAGATAAATACACTTGCATCTATATCGACTCTTAAAATCTCAAGATAACGAATCGTGGCTTCTCCAATTTAGATAGATAATTACGAAATAAATAAAATACATAATCTTTTAAACATAGAAATAAACTATGACTTATCTTGTATGTCCAGTCCCTTTGATGATAATGTAGACACCATTTCTTATAAAATCTGCACAGCTGCGTTTACATTGCTTGAAGGTCTCGTTGTTTAAATACGCTCCATTTGAATTTAAATATGACAGCATCAAGATCGCAAGTTCGACAGTTTGCGAAACAAAACCACTGGATTACGATAATCGTTCAGTTAAATGTTCAAAATTTGATAAGGTAAGTTCTTTAATACTTTGTAACACCACTGGGTTATTATGTTTAATAAGTGAATGAAAATTTTAATTTTATTTACTTTTCTCTTTCAGAAAAAATTCCACAAAAGAAACACACTTCAATTAATAATTTATTCTTGGTAAATTCTTTTATTATTAATCACTATAGTTGAATTAAAACACAAATTCTGGTTACACTTTACTTTAATAACTGTTTCAAATTTTTGTAAACAAGTTACATAACCCAACTTTTGATTTCTGACAGGTTACGCCTACTTTTACATTTTAACAACGAAATTAAATTGTGCACTG
>JABXWE010009726.1:0-25578 GCA_014611495.1 Limonius californicus
TATTTTTATAAATATTAATATTACTTTTATGTCATCATTTAAACTGACTTATTTTATTCTAAATCCACGCTTCCCTTAACATTAGTAGTAGGTAGTAGTGATGGGCGTATCACGAATGAAATCATTCGAAATATTCGATTATGCATTAATCTCGAGATACTTCGTGATGCGAGTAATTCATTCGAATGATAAAAACTTCTTGAATACGTTCGTTCAGTGGCGAGCGCATCTCGAATGAAACAATTAGAAATATTCAGTTATGCAGCATCACCGAGATATTAATAATTCATTCGAATGATAGAAACTTCTCGAATACGTGCGTTTAGTGGTGCGCGCATTTCGAATGAAACAATTCGAAATATTCAGTTATGCAGCTGAGTTAGCAAAATAACTTTTTATAATTTCGAACCAGACAGGCTTAAGTTACGATTATTTATTTTTATTTTTCCATACCGTGATTCAAAAATATTAATTGTACAGTTTTTTAGATTGATTATTATTCAATTAAATATAATATTGTTATAAACTAGATAAATAAATAAAATAATTTCAGCAATGTATGTAAGTGTTTAAAATTATCACATAAACTACATTTTTTAATCTTAATGAGTTAGGATCATTTGTAATATGTATGGCTTTTCACAGTGCCAAGGAGTCATCATTCGAAAGGTAGGGTGCGAGACATTTTTCGCATTGTAAATTTGGGATTCGAATAATTAATTCGAATAAATATCTTGATTATTAAAATCATTGGAATACTAACCATTCGATTATTGAAATCATTCGATTATGCCCATCACTAGTAGGTAGGGGGGCTCGTCAAAGATCCTGGCCTGTTGGCCCGTTTTAGGATTCTGAATTTGTAAATTTTATTACTTATATGTATAAAGAAATTAATTTTGAACAGCGAACAGGAAACAAGTAATTTAATCACCATATCAGTTTTATGCTACTTCGTGATAAATCTAACAGAACGAGTATCGATTGAAATTGTATATTATCACACATTTTGAAAAAAATGTGATAAAAAGACTTGTTGAGTGTGATGTAAATATAAAAGCTAGAAGTGCATACGTTGCTAAATGTGGTCAAACTGATATAAGCATTTTAAAATGCCTCATGTTAAGTTGAGGTGGCTATTGAATTCGTTTCTTTAATTTTCACTTTGTCAGGCTGTTTCAGACCACCCGCCAGACCCGTTTTCTTTTAAAACGCGATGAGCTCTGAAGTTGATGGAAAAGTTTTTAGTACCAAAGCATATGCAAAAAATTTATTGGTACGTTTAGAATTTTCCGGAAAACAGGAAGTAGGGAAAACAAGAAGTAACTTTAAAATTTCAAATTACGCATTGATCGTAGTTTATATCGTTCGATGGGGATTTTAAAAAGAATTCTTTTTTACTGAAAATGTTTTGATATTTTTTACGGCTCAGCAAATACTTTAAAAACCATATAATCAAACGTGATTGATATTGTTATTATGATTTAAAAATCGTAGAAGATTGTAACGTCGTTACGTTGTAACTGTTAATAAATTCGATATTTTAAATTTATTATTGAGTTATTCTGATTTGTTTTGCACAGTAATTATAGTCTTATGCGTCTACTTCTTTGTTCTTTGTTTTCCAAAATGCTATCCCCTTTTCTAACCACGTACGATTTGACGTGTCGATAGTAATGGGTGAATGTCGCGAAAATTTTAGGGCTGCTGAGCGTCTTACAGGTATAAACGCGTGTACATCATTCTCGGAAAGTTTTTTAAAGTCTTGCTAATCGTGCGCGAACAACCGGTCAAATGCAGTGCAATAATAATTAATAGAAATCAACGAATATAGCGACCCATTAGAAATGAAACGGAAGCGGACATCGCCGCCGCTGTTGCTGTAAATCCCCATGATTCTACTAGAGAATATCCCGAGATGCTGGTATAAGTTATGAGACCGTATAGCGAATCTACCAACAACTAATCGATAATGGTTTTGAAAATCATGTAATTCTTACAGTTGATATCTCATTAAACGCCATAACTTTTACCGTTAAATTCTTTGGATTGATGAAGCTACCTTTAAAAGTAACGCCGAAGTGAATATCCACAACGCGCACTAATGAAGCCAAGAAAATCTACGGTGGTTGGAAGAAGCGGACAGCCAAAACAAGCGGAGCCTTAACTTTTGGTGTAGTTTCCTCAGCCATCAAATAATTAGACCTTACTTCTACGAAGGAACTTTAAATGGAATAATGTACTTTCTTGGAAATGTTCTTGGCGAGCGTTAGATGATATTCCACTGGTAAGGACAGCCTCCATGTGGCTCCAATACAACCGGTGTCCAGCACTTTTTTCGGTTGTTGCTCAAAGTTCAGTAGAATAAATGTACTCCAGAAGATGAATGAAAGAGGCTAGCAAGAGAGAAAGGGATTAAAATGCTACCGTGTAGGGATTATCAAATTACTCAAAATTTATTGGGGTTAAACGAGTAGTGTTTGATTAAGCCAAAGTTGAACTCGAAATCTTAACGGCCTTATTTTTAGATAGAAAGTTCGGTTCATTACTGAAAATTTGGGTTTGCCAAAAAAAACTGAGACATGTCCAACTCCTGTTTGCGCTTCCAGATTATTTTAAAAAAGAGCTAGCATCCAGCAACTATGGTTGTACACGGTTCTTCCAAATTTCATTACAACTGGACTTATAGATGCTTAATAATAGATTGAATACTGTTTTTCTTAAATGTAATTAGGTTTATGATAGTAATAAAGCGAGGTTCTCGAGAGGTGCTCGAGCCGTGAGGTTGTGCAGCAGTGAAGTGAAAACGTTATCTTAGTTGCACCATACCGTACACTAGTGTAGAGATACCCAGTGTGATACCAAATTTATTTTTATCCATTTCAAGTAATAAAAATGATACTAAGTTATACCGAATCTTTCCACAAACGAAAAACTTAATACACATGTAGGAATTCACAAACAATGGAGTCTTCTGAGTACAGGGGCTCTCCGAACACATTTACCCAACAAGCAGAACAAAGTAATTCTCAAATTGATGTTGAAACTTATTCAAACGTAGCCAAAATTAATGTTAATACCACTGTAGTCTTTCCTAAAAGGCAAGCTATTATAATAGATACAATTGAAGGAATAAAACAAAATGACTACGTCAAGACTACCTGCACAATAGTAAATCCTTCAAATATACGATATGTTTCAAGAATGTCGCAAGGCCGTCTTTGTATTTTTCTTTCGACAACTACTAACTATAAAATCATAGAAATAAACGAAATTAACCACGAAATCCGTCTTCTGATTACTCCCACAAAGAGAATAATCATATCCAATGCACACCCCTTCATCCCACATGTTGTAATAGAAGCAGCTTTGAAAGATTGTGGCCTAAAACCAGTTTCTCCCATCGGATTTTTAAGAGCAGGAATCCCTAAAGATGTATACTCCCATATTTTGAGTTTCCGGCGACATGTATTCGTGTTAGACAATAAAACTCAAATTCCTAATTCTTTACTAATAAGTTTCGAAGATACAACTTTTGGGATCTTTCTTTCGATAGACTCAATATCGTGCTTTCTGTGCAAACAATAAGGTCAGATAGCAACCAAATGCCCAAATTCAGACAAACAAAATGACACTACAGAAAAACCGTCGACGCTACTAACATTTCCGCGACTACCTCCGCTTCAAAGTTCAAGACCACCCTTAACAGAAACTGAAGAAAATACTACCCTAGATAGCAAATCACCCAAACGGCCACTAAGCTCAAAAACTAGCTATATATCTGAAAATGAAACAACTATAAATATCACAGATATAATGGGAACTACAGAAGAGCAGGAAATATTTGTGGTTTCATCTCCAGAAACAACCAAAGAACAAAATCAAAAGAACAGAAACTTAAAATTAAAAAAAAAGCAGTTCAATAGAAAGCCTTCGCCAAACTATTGAAAATCAGCTAGAACCTAAATTGAACAAAACCCAAACCAGTACGCGATAAACTACGAAAACTTTAAAGACTTTATGGAAAATATACGTGAATCATCCGATCCTATAAGTGTGGCCAAAACTTATACCAACGATATTAGATCGCTTATGACATTGATAAAAAATATATATCCGTATTTAACAGCAAGAAGCATAAAAAACAGATGCAGTCGAATAATAAACAAAATAAAAACCGCAAAATACGAAGATGATGAAGATTTGATGTCGGTTTCTAGCATCTATTCGGATGACTCTCATGTTTAATGATAAAAATAATAAATAAAGTAATCTCATAGCACACTATCTAAAATTCATACTACAATGGAAAATTAACGGGTTCTTTGCCCGTCTTGAAAATCTGCTAATATCGCAAGACAATCTGATAGTTATTTACTTACATAACACAAATTTTAAAAATAATTTTGTCGCGAAAATACGCGGCTTTACAGATTTTCATAAAAATAGAACTGAAACCAATAGAAGTAGTAGAGGAGTAGTTATATATGTTAACAACTCTTACTATTGCGAAGAAGTATCTCTAACGTCAACTTTGGAAGCAGTGGCTGTATCTGTTCTACTTCCACGAAAAATCTGTGTCTGCAATGTCTACATACCAAATAGCTATAGCCTCGACAACAATGAACTAAATAACTTAATCAACCAACTACCCAAACCATTTGTTCTACTGGGGGGATTTCAACAGCCATAATACGCTATGGGGATGAAACACAATAGATTGCAGAGGTCGCATGATTATAAATAGACCAGAGATAGTACACTTGAATACTGACGTGCTAACTAGGTAGAATTAATTCGGCGTCCGGAAACCTTTCCAATGTTGACCTCTCCATGTGCAGCACTCAAATTGCATCATTACTAAATTGGGAAGTACACCCATATCTCTACAGTAGCGATCATTTTCCAATAAAACTAAAATTAACAGATATTCCAAACCAGTCAACAACAACAACATCATCACAATGGAGACTAAAACATGCCGAATGGGAAAAATACTCAGAGCTTATGCTAACCAAGCTAATAAACATAAGAATGAAAGATGAAAACGTGTTTGGATTCACAGAACTATTAAACTCATCAGCTGAAATAGCTATTGGAATGACGCAAACAAATACACGCAGCCGCCAAGTACCTTGGTGGAACGAAGAATGTAAGAAAGCAGTGCGGAATAGCAAGAAAGCATTTTACAAATACAAAAAACATAAAACACAAGAACACTTAACTATGTTTAAAAAGCTAAGAGCAAAAGCCAGAGTGACAGTAAAACAAAACAAAAGAAAATCATGAAGCGACTATGTATCTTCTAAGTCTCGCTGTGCACCTATGACGCAGATATGGGACAAAATAAGGAGAATAAATATACAAAGCAGCACAATATTAATACCATTAGAAATTGCCAACGTACTAGGAGCTACGTTTAAAAAAAATTTAAGCAACGATAATCTCCACGAAGAATTCCCAAAACACAAGGAAGATGAAGAGAAAAAACCTATAAGAAACAAATATATTGACAACCTTTTCAACAAAATCATCAGTGATGTAGAGTTTAGTCTTGCCCTCAAAAATTGTAAAAACTCTAGTCCAGGACCTGACAACATACCCTTTCTGTTTCTACAACATCTACCAGCCAATGGAAAAACACATCTACTCGGTATTTATAATCAAATTTGGACTAAATAGATTTTTCCTAACAAATGGCTTCAAGCGCTCATAATACCGATAGCCAAACCTGGAAAGGATAAAAGGAATCCATTAAATTATCGTCCTATTTCTCTTGGATGTACGATGTGTAAAATGTTAGAAAAAATTATTAACAGAAGATTAATGTGGCAACTCGAATCCAAAAACCTTCTCAATTCAATTTAAAGTGGCTTTCGCAAACACCGATCAACAAACGACTGCATAGTTACTCTAGAAAGTGAGATCAACCAAGCCTTTGCCAACAAACAACACCTTATAGCAATTTGTTCTGACCTTGAGAAAGCCTACGATATGATATGGAAACACTGAATAATCCAGATCCTATATGGCTGGGGTATCACAGGACTCAATCTTGCTTTTATAATGAACTTCCTTCAGCAAACGATCATTTCGAATAAGAACAAATGGAATCAAATCTTCCTCAATTGTGCAAAAAAATGGTGTTCCTCAAGGATCAGTTCTCAGCGTTACTCACTTCCTGATACCTATGAATGACGTAACAAACTTTCTTAAACAGCCAGCTAAAGCAACTCTTTTTGCAGATGATATGACCGTTTATGTCAAAGGTAAGAATCTAACATCAATTCGTGTTCTCCTTCAGAATACAATTAATTAATTAAAGAGATGGTCCGAACGATCAGGATTAAATTTTCCCCGTCAAAAATGAAATGTATATAGGTACTTCCATCGTTTCCATAAGCCAGTGATTAGCCCATCATTACTTTTAAACGACACCATTATTAACTACGTGGATAACATCAAAATCTTAGGTATAAATTTCGACAAAAGGCTGTCTTGCGCACCACACCTCAAATACCTAAAATATGAATGCAATCGACGTATACGATGGTTGGGACACCTGTGGTGAATGCCTGAATCGAGAATAACAAGAAAAGCACTAACACAAGTTTCGACGGGTAGAAGAACTAGAGGAAGACCCAGAAACCGGTGGATGGACAATGTTTCCAAAGATCTAAAAACTCTAAGAATACGTAGCTGGCCTAACTTAGCCCAAGATAGACAACAATGGAGGATGGTGGCACAGCAGGCCGAGACCCTACATGGGCCGTAGCGGAATCGTGTGTGTGTGTGTGTGAATGCAATCGACGGCTAAACATACTGAAAATAACTTCCCATACTAATTGGGGAGCCGATAAACAAATTCTACTTAATTTATACAAAGCAATTATACTGTCAAAGATTGACTACGGCACCATCGCATACGCATTAGAGAAACCTCATACGCTTAAGCTAATTGATCCAATCCACCATGCAGCAGTTAGAATGTCCATAGAGGCATTCCGAACCAGCCCAACTTCTAGTATCCTATGTGAGGCCGGAGAACCCCTTTAGACATTAGAAGACAACAGTTAATCCTGCAATATGCCGTCAATATCTCTGCCCATCCTGAAAACCCGGTGCACAACCTTATTTTCTTCCCCCGTTTTCAGACACTTTTCCAATCTAAACCAAAATTATCCCCAACCTTCAGTCACAGATTAAACAAATTACTGAAAAATATTGAAGTTAACTTTAATCAAGTTCCCAAACACAAATCAGGCCATATACCACCCTGGGTATTAACTCAATTATCTGTTAATTTAACACTAACGGCTATTCCGAAGAGTGATACAAACGCAACAATATTTAAAAGAAAATTAAATGAAATGTGTAACAAGTACCACCAATTTGAAAAAATTTATACTCATGCTTCAAAGACAGACGATGGAGTAGGAGCTGCCGTAGTAACGCCATCCCAGCAGTTCGAATTCAAACTTCCACCACTAAGCAGCATTTTTACAGGAGAAGCAACTGCAATCTTACAAGCAATGAAATTCGTGAAAGAACACAAAGAATAATCAAGGTTTCTTATCCTTACCGACTCACTTAGTTTCATAATAAAATAATAAAAGCCATACAAGATGTATCATCCCCGAACTCTATAAATATAGAAATCACCCAACTCGAATCAATAATTGAAAGTGAGCATAAATCTGTGGTGATAGTATGGATACCGTCACATATCAATATAAACTGTAACGAATTAGTACATCAAACAGCCCGTACAGCAGTGCAATCAACTGAGGCAACAAGTATCAAAATAATCATGCAAAACGATTTAAGAAGTATGTGCAGAGAACATTGTTTAAATATGTAGCAAAACCAGTGGAACCAAGAACAAGGAAGCAGACTTAAAAGCATAAAGAAATCAGTAAAGCCATGGACGGACCACCATCAATTAAATAGAAGAGATAGTGTTATTCTGACCCGAATTCGAATTGGACATAGTCAACTGACCCACAACTACCTCCTACAAAACTCAAATCCCATAATGTGCGACAGATGCAACCAACAAATAACCTTACAACACATAATCACCGAATGTACAAGATACACCGCACAGAGATCCCAACATCACATTCCAGGTTTTATACAAGAGGTTTTGGCAAATAACGAAGGAAGCTCAAACAAAATAGGTACTACAGTTTCTGAAATCTATACACTTGTATCACCTGTTGTAATCTATAGTACAAAGCGCTAATGAACAACGTAGTCGAAGCGCTAAAATTATAATAAAAAAAAAGTAATAAAGTATATTTTGACGATTCCCATAAATAAATGTAAGCTGTTTGTTTAAACTGTAACAAATCTGAATAAATTCTACATTTCCTACGTATCCCTAACTTATTGATAATTTTGGGTCCCAACTTGACCTCGAGAGTGAAGAAATACAGGGCAGGGGGTTTAAGTAAAATGGCTGATCGACAGAACGTAAGTGCGGAAACGGCGAGATGGTTTTGCAACTTGTTGATGTCAATTATTGCAGAGCATTCGAGATGCTGAAACAAATATTAGAAATAATATGAATTTATTGCGCGTGCAAGAGAGTTTCGTTCGTCGTTGCCAGTTGTGTTTAGGAGAATGAACATTTACTGTAGTCTCAATGATGTTTTCTGTTTGTTACAATAAATGTTTTTGATTTGCTTAAAATATGATTACTCATTAGTGTTCAAAGAGATAATTATTTTAAAAACCCTATAACTTCTTATCAAAGAAAGATAAAACCTAGGTACATTCATATGAACATTTCTTCATAAATTTACATCTAGTTTTCATTGCCAAAATTTGTAAACAGGCTAATGAATCACCCTGTAGATAGAATCAGCTGATACATAACATCTATCAAAATATGTCCACTACAATCTAGCTTCATAAAGAAACAAACCCCATCCCCATAAAAGAAGGAGTTAGACAAGGGGACATCATATCTCCGAAATTATTTACGTTAGTCTTCGAGGACATCAAGAACTAAACTGGGAGGGGAATGGAATAAATGTAAACGGAGAACTATTGAACAATCCGAGATACGCGGATGACCTAATGTTGATAGCTAATAACTATGAAGACAACAATTGGACTACAAATCATATGCCGAGGAGGTTTAGGATAGATGCGAACAGCACGAGATCGAAACCAATGGAAAAGCTTAGAGAAGGCCTATGTCCAAAGTTGGAATATTGGCGGCTAATTACAGAGAAAGAGAGAGAGAGAGAGAGAGAGTGGGGGAGAGAGAGAGAGAGTAAGCCCCATGAAACAATATGAAAGATTACGGCCGTAAAAATTCGCGCGTGTCAAATAAAATATGCAATTCGCAGCCCGGTGCAGTTACTGTATTCATTAGAAGTTAGTTAACGGTTTCCTCATTTTCCGCCGGGGGAGGATATAGAAAATATAAAGCGTTATGTGCACCGGGCAAACATTAAGTGAGTAGGGGTTTGAGCGGGATTTGCAACCCATGCTGAAGAAAGTATTTTATAACGGTTAGGTCTGTAAGTTTGTAAATGAGGTTGTATAAACTTCTACGATTGTATTATTCTTTACTGCTTGTAAATCAATTATTTAACAATTATCACTTATTTCTATAAAAATATTTTCGAAACGCCAAGCAAGTGACTGATAACTTATATCTGTTGCGATTTCATCAGGTATTTACTTCAGAAGATTTCAATTGACCTTAATGAAATATCTAGGTGTCTAGAGGTTATATTTATTTGTAAATCAATGAAGTATAACTACGCAGAAGAATTTGTTGCAAATGTATATAAATTTATATGTTAGTTTGCTTATGACTTCTAGTTAAACTAAACCTCTAAATATATTTTTAGCAATAGATTAAGTAACGAGCGACCAGACGGTTTTCAAATTAGAGTTGGCTGCGAGTGCTACAAGGCATGACGTAGCTATCATGTTATGTACCGTACCTTGTGTTTATTTCTGCGAATGTAAACACAAGCAATGTGAACTTACCTCAAAGCATATCTTGTCGCAATAAATCGCATTTTAAAAAGTAAACAAATAACAAACAATTACAACAATCAGATTAACCAAATTTTGACAGTTGACTAAATTATTTAATTTGACAGTTATTTAAATTGACATTTGCTTATAGTATTTTTATAGCCCTACCTAATTTGAAATGTTTTTCACATATGTTATTACCAGTTTGGTTTTGAAATAGATCCTGGGTAAAGTGTTAGATTAAAGGAAAATTTACCATCCGTACGTCTAATAGCTGCTCAAACCATTAATGTTCTAAGGAAAATATTCCGAATCTACTGTCATTAAATTAAAATAATGAATTATAATAACTTAAATACTTAAACTTAACGGTGATAACGAAATTGTTTATCAAAAACATCGCACCAATAATAATCCTTTATCAATTTATTATCACTGATATCTACAAAAATGTAACAACAATAATATCGTGCTTAAGATATATGTAAGTACTATACAGTAATTACAAACATTCTATAACCTGATAAAGCTTTGTTAGCACTTAAAGCATATTGCGGACACACAAATAGAAAATAAAAATATGTTTTCGTCCTTTTTTAAAGTAGGTACTTACAATTTAGTTTTTGTACAATATTTGAAACGAATAAACAGGAAATACTTAAAACTAGTACAGACACAAATACAATCACAAAATCGGGATTTGAACCCGAGCCCATTTGGTTATTAACCATTAAGCCACTGACTCTAATAAAAATAACTTAATAATTAATAGAAGTAGTATTTTGTAAAACGGCATAAGTAACATATGTCATTTCTACATTTGTATATAAGCAATATAATCTATCATACATAATGTACATACTATTTCTACTTTTCTAGAGGGTTGGAATTTAAATCTATCTAACAAATTATTTGTTTATTTATAAAATATAACCCAGGCACTTTATATATAAGTATGTATTACGAAATCATACAGTTCACCTCGACAATGTTTATAATAGACCAAATAATTGAATGCGAAAAGTCTAAACACATACATTGTACACGTACATACTAATATTATTTGTTGGTATTTTAGTATCCTCGATGTTAGTCTCGATATTACCCTAAAATCAAAGTTTCACACGCGAAAGCGAAGGTTTCTGCTTTAAAAATCTAGAAATTTGAAACTCAAATTTGATGCTTCCAAATTTCATTAAAATCTGTAGCTCGAATCTTGAGTTCATATTTGGGATGTTGAGCACTAAAAGGCCGCCGTTACGGTTGATTTTGAAATTTAAGCTTTTAAATTTAAATTTTGAATTGAATCGTTTTGACAGTCAAAGATCTGAACTTTAAAGTTACGAACAGGATTGAGCATTTGAGTTTAATCTGATGTTAAATCAAAACAATTGACCCGGAATTTTGGTTGAAGTCTGCAGCTTAAAGTTAAGATCTTAATTTTGTTAAGCTACAGCATTTGTGCCCAAAAATCTGAATTTGACTATTAAGATCAGCTCTGCAGGCTGAAATTAATAATATCTCGAATTTGAGATTCAGATACCAAATTAGCGATTGAGAACCAATGTCTCGAATTTATACAAATTAATTAACATTAAGATCTCAAATTTGAGTTTTAAATAAAGAATTTACCGGTGACCGTCACAATGTTTAGCGTTAAAGTAAAGATCTCTAGTGTGAACTTAAACTGCAGAATCTAGAACCAAAAATGTATTATACAGATCCGAAGTTCGATGTTAAAATAATTAAAATGTAAATTCCAGAATTTACATTTTTGATGTAGTATTTAAACTCCTCAGCCTAAATATTGAATTTATAATCGCACGTAATTTTCAAAAACAAGATTTCTAATTTTCATGTAAAATTAAGTTCTCAAGTTGGACTTTGCGATATTCAGAAACCTAAATCTTCATTCGTAATAAAATCTGGATTTTGAAGTGAAGATCTGGATTCCAAATCTCAGTTCTAATTTAAATGCAAAAGAAGAAACTTTATGATCAAGATTAAGATAATTAGGTTACAGTTGAGAACTAGAGCTTGAATTTAAAATCTCAAATCCAAAGTCATAAGTTAAGAACTGGAGTTTAGAGTGAGTTGCAATCTTGACTTCAATTTTTATGTCGCGGGTTAAAACCGGGAAATTGCACTTTGAACTTATAATTGAGATCTAGTAAACGAAGTTAAAATCTCGAATTAATTTAAAATAGATTCATGACTTTGAATTTGAGATGCTGACTTAAAGTCGAAAACTTTAATTTATAATTTATATTGCTGTTTAAACGTAAATATCGAATCTGAATTTAAGTTGAAGAATTTAAGGCGCAAAGAAGGAATTGCTTGGTTCTCGATGTTTTTAAGTTGATTTAAATTTGAAATATTAATGAAAATCCACAACATGAAAGCCTTAAATTTAAAGTTGCGAACTCAATCTAAAAATGTAATCATAAGTTATGAATCAAATTAAATTAAAAATGACATCTGGAAGTTGAACTTGAAATCACTGAATTTAAAACCAAAAATTAAAATATCGAGTTATAAATCCAGATCTTGTGTTCAAAGTTCACATCTCGAATTGAATTCTATATGTCAAATGTAAAGTCGTTTAATATTGAGACTAAAATCGAGAATTCCGAACTAATCCAAATAATACCAGTGGTCTCATCTAGAGTTTGCTATCGGTATCGGTATCGCTATTCTTAGGTTTCTAGGTTTATCTGGATATTATGTTTTTACAATTCATGAAACACTGTTTCATGAATTGTAAAAAACATTTTATAAATTATAAGGTTGATGTTTATGGGAATTCAAAGAATTGTGGAAGCTCTTCATAGCTAAAAGCGACTTGGTTCGATTCTCAAACGGTTCTCAAGATCACAAACCATACCCAATACATTTCTTCTATTAATAAACCATTTTGATATGCGATATGATAAGAAAGGCCTTACTGTGTGAGATTAATGTAGAACCGGAAACATACCACAAGTTCCAGTTCTTACTAATATTATCATTATAAATAGCTTAAAGCAATTTTGAGTCATTTCCTCCAAGGAAATATCCTAAAAATTATTATTTGTTGCTTATATTATTTTCACTTGGAAATAATTATTTAAAATTCTAGCTTTATTAAATTTGCAACATCTATTGTTGGGAAAATTTGGATTCTAAACAACAATTTTCCTTCACAGCCCGAGAGGTAGTACCCACACGTAAAACTTGATTTTACTCTAATATCACCTAATATTTATTTAAAATAATACGTTTCGGTTTGTTTCTGATGTGTAGAAAACGTTCGAAAGATATCTTGAACATCCTCTATACAATTTTCCTAATTTTATAGAACATCAACTGTTAGGGTTGTATATTACCCATGTAATGTTAAACTTGTATTCCACAAATACCTTCAGAAAAAAATATTTTTTTTTGTTTGAGGTTCGAACCCGATTACTTTTGATAACAGATCCTCAATTCTTCACTAATCACATCAACGCTAATTGTCATTTTGCTGGAATCAACCACTTTGTGGTGCAGTTTCCTACTGTCTTTAGAGTCTTGTGTTAAATAATATCTACATTTTTCCAAATTTCTGTATATTTAATTTTGTTGTTTGATCTGCGTCAGTTTAAATTTGGAAAAAAAGTAGAACCACGAATGATGTGATGGACATAAGGGATATAAAATGAATGCGCCAACTATGGAAGAATTCTAGAGCGGTGGCAGAGTCATAAGTAGTATAACTAGTGTTCCCGATGTTATAATAAACTTTGATTGCTCACAGGTTTTAATTAAGACCACAACAACTATATTAATAAAAACAAATAAATATAATCACATTTTTCTCTGACCTAGAATGAATCTAAGCAATTTTTTAAGTCTTTCACTTATCTGAAAACCATGTAAGTTACACACTTGTTGTGTTGGATTAGCTCCTAATGGAACAAAACCCAATTATTTTGTATGAACTATTTTAACACTACTATAGGGCTGTTTCATATGGTGTTGTAAGTTTCTTTTGTAGAAGCTTCCTCGTTCCTGGATTACCTCATATACGTGATTCTGTAAATTATACGAGAGGTATAAAAATAGTGAAAACCCAGACGGAAATAAAGACTTACCGGTTGATACGTAGTTTCTTGGCCATGCGGAAGAGGCATTTCAACGCGTTGGTTGATTTTTTGTAAATCTGGCTCGGAATTTAACGAAATCAGCGGTGCTTCATTTGTGTCCCTAACAACTTCTATATACTTAGGAGAATATATTATGTTTTTAGGAATTAGGTAACCATTTTCATCTTCGCCACTAATTCGTGAAATGCGTTGATGGTTCTGAAGTAAGGGATAATTTCCTGATACTGTTCTAGTCCTAATATGCTCTGGATTAGCTTTCCTGTGTAGTTTAATACATAAACTTCCAATGGCGTAACCCAGCCCAGCTGCTACTAGTAGCATTACAGAAAGAATGACCACCAGAGGTAGATATTTATTAAGGAAGTTGTTACTTTCAGTAACAGTGCTTGTAACACCATCAACTTTGGAAGCTGTTGTCTTGGTTATCTCTGGTTTGTGATTAGTTTCGGTTTCTGGATGTTCTGTCGAATCTTCTGAACATGTCGGTAAAAATTGCGTCTCTATCTTCTTATCTTCGAGATAGCGCAAAGTCTCTGCAGTTTCCGGATCACAGACTTCCACAGGATTTTTGGACAAGATGAGATTTTCTAGCTTACCCAGCTTGTTTATTAGAGTTACTGGTAAAACTTTAATATTATTTCCAGCTAAATCGATAGTGACTAGTTCCCTATTTGAGGAAAAAATGTCAGGGTTCAGCACTTCCAGCTTGTTGTTGGATAAATCCACCACCTTTATGTTTGGTAAATTCTTGAAAGCGTTGGCAGTGATATTGGTTATAGTGTTGTTGTCCAAATATATCTCCATCAGAGAACTCAAAATATCGTTAAACGACGACGAATTAATTGTAGTAATTTTATTTTTCGAAAAACTCAGCTTACTTATGTCATTATCAGGTAAGCTGTTAAAACGCAGCAGATTGGTAAATCCATTGCATAACATTTCTGGGTTGATTTTGCTGGGAAATTGATGGCAAAGTTCTGCCTGATGGCCGAATTTGAAATGAATAAAGAACAATATACAGAGAGTACCTTGACTGTAATACATGTTTGCTCTTATTGATCAGAAGATAGATTAGTTATTATTTTCTCTCACAGACATGTCTTCTAAAATATTTATTTTATCACCCTTGTACGTATTTCAGTAAAATCTTGTAATAATAATGATAATGATGGAAATGGTGTTAACGGTAAAGCTGTAGTATCATTGAAAGAGTGGGGTACTTGGAAGAAAGTAATATGCATTCCAAATAGACTGTTCACAGTTCCAATAATAACTCTGCAAATAAGATAAAGATAAAAAAAACCTGAAGTAACAAACGTTATAAACACGGAAAGTAAAGCAATTTGGACGCCCAATTCTTGTCATTTATAAGACATTTAAAACATGTTATTACATAGGGTAATCAAGCTTTAGATAAAATCCATCCGTTTTGCTAATTTCTAAACTTCAAACATTTACAGAGGTCGACACAATAAAAGCAGTGATTTGAAAATAAACATCTCGCTTTGAGATATAGTTCTATTGGTACAATTAAAATAAGTTATTGGATTGAAATTAATATAATTGCTATATTTTTCAGATTTGGATGGAATTTTATGAAATTTTGTGGTTTCTGAAATACAACTAATGCCATTTGGTTACTGAGATCATTTTAAGTAAAAATGTCCTATTAACAACCGTCTTATTTTAAGTAATTACACAACTACAAGGGATCAAAGTTTTAATGTCATGATGACTTCAAAACCGTAATACTAAATGGCTAAAAAACAAAATACAAACATGCATTTCTTGTAACAAATGCTCCTTGAGCTGCAGCGGTCCAGGCCTGACACTCACGAATCAGCGAATCATACACTCAAAACAATACATTGTTGGTGCCACTTTCATTTCGCATTGTTTGATTCCGTAATTGTCCATAAGCATGTATTTCAGCACCAGTTGTTTCAGATGTCCCTAAAGAAAACAATCCAGAGGGTATAAATCTGGAGATCTTAGAGGACATATGACGGACCCTCCAAGACTAATCCTTCTACCAGGATAATGAAGATTTAGGTATGCACTCGCATGCTTTGTCGAGTATTATTTAACTGGAGCATCTACATATATATCTTGAAGACTACCCGTTAAAAAAAACGGTGTATTGCTCTGCATTTAAACAATTGTTTAAAAGTTCAATTTTGAATAATCGAGTGAAAATGTTTTCTTGAAGGTCACTTGATATTAGGGTTATTATTTATTAATTAATAAGCCATTGCAGCTTATATCCCCTGTAGCTTCGTAATAAATTGGAATAGTGCCTATGTTTATTACATGTTTTTTACTCAAAATGATCTCAAACAAATGAAAATTTTTTGTACACTAGCTGTTAAACACCCTGTACATCTCCATAACAACGCTTCCCTTTGAACTCCTCTTATTTTTACTATAGAAACCTAATCTTATTTAATTATTATATTTTAAAGTTGTATTTTCCAAAATTTCCAAAGTTTAAAAAATGTCTAGAAGAAGCAATCGACTTGGCTGTATATTTTCTATGAAATAAGGGTCTAAAAACTTTGTCAACAAGGAACAAAAAATATCTATATTTAAACAAACATTTTTTAGAGTAGCCTGATGGACTATTTTTAGTTTCTTTAAATGGCGGGAAATTGAAAACATTTTATTATATGCTATACCAAATAGCGCAGAATTATGAAACAAACATTTTTTAGAGTAGCCTATTTTTAGTTCCCATAAATGGTGGGAAATTGAAAACATGTTATCATATGCTATATCAAATAGCGCAGAATTATTAATCAAATATTTTTTAGAGTAGCCTATTCGGCTATTTTTAGTCCCTAAATGGCGGGAAATTGAAAACATTTTATTATATGCTATACCAAATAGCGCAGAATTATGAAACAAACATGTTTTAGAGTAGCCTATTTCGCTATTTTTGTTCTCTTAAATGGCGGGAAATTGAAAACATTTTATTATATGCTATACCAAATAGCGCAGAATTATGAAACAAACATGTTTTAGAGTAGCCTATTTCGCTATTTTTGTTCTCTTAAATGGCGGGAAATTGAAAACATGTTATCATATGCTATACCAAAATGCGCAGAATTATTAATCAAATATTTCGGCTATTTTTAGTTCCCTTAAATGGAGGGAAATTGAAAACATTTTATTATATGCTATACCAAATATCGCAGAATTATGATACAAACAATTTTTAGAGTAGCCTATTTCGCTATTTTTAGTTCCTTTAAATGGCGGGAAATTGATAAGATTTTATTATGTGCTATACCAAATAGCGCAGAATTATGAAACAAAGCTTTTTTTAGAGTAGTCTGTTCCGCTATTTTTAGTTCCGTTAAATGACGGAAAATTGAAAACATGTTATTATAGGTTAGATAGATACTAGATTGAAAAAGACCATTTACATTGGCTTTCGAGATAATTTTTGAATTTATCGCCATGGTATTAAAATTGAGAAATGCCCCTGTTTAACACAGGTTGCATTTGTTGATCCCATAGTGTTAATGAAACAAGAAGACAGATTTCTATATATTGTGTAAGTATATTTTACCGCGTTCAAACTTCTAACAAAATCGTCAACAAAAACAAACAGGGAGTGTTTTATACATTGAAGTAGAATTGGAAGCAATTAAATACAATTTAACTTATTTTTACCTACTCAATTATTTTAATCATTATTACAGATCCTTTTGAATTTAAAAAAAGAACGCCATACTATAGTGGGCGTATAAGTAATATGCACATGTATTTAATATGTATCAACTCAGTTTTAAATATTAGTAGTTCAAACTTTACGATAACACCACAACTTGATAACATTAAGCCCTTTACAAGGCGAGAAACACAATCGTTGTTTTTATTGCAAAGATTCAACGGCAAAGCATCCTTTGTGTAGTCAACAAACCAGATCTAAAAACTAGAAAATTATGATCTGTACTGACTTTAATGAATTCAGTTAGTCCATTAGGGAAAGTACCAAAATATATATTTTCTTTAGTTTTTATGTTAGTGTAAATTATAAATCATCGGTTTTAAGAAAGATTGTTTGGAAAATCATGGAATTTCGAATGGGTTTCGTGGTCTAAAAAATAAATGTTACGTAAGGTCCATACTTTCTCCGAAGGTCCAGATGGCGGCTTAAAAGAATAAACTTTAACGCTACCGTATCAGCAATAGTGTATGCAATAAATCCCCAAAATTAAACCCTAACAATAGGTAATTAATTGCAATAAATTACCTTATGCACGAAGAGTAGAGCACGCTCCGTTTAGTTTTTCAAACCGAACAAGCCAGTAACCTTGGCGACAATATTTCCCTTTTTCCTAAATAGATTATTGTTATCAACTAAAACTGCGCAATATAACAGATAGATACTCAGATTATATAAATAAAATACATTTAGAGTGAATTCAGGTAAATCACCTACTTATCCTTACAGATAAAAATTTTCACTGGATCATGATAATTATTTTTTTCTTGTTTAAAAACGTACAAAAGATCGAATTTGGGATTGAATTCAGTATTGACTTAAAACTTTATTTCCTGATTTACAAAATAAAGATATACTTGTTAATCTACATAAATTACTGCAAACTTCCTAATAAATATTGTAAATAAAATAAATAAATGGAAATCTTACTGTAGTAGCTGTCAGTCCTATTGGGCATAACTGGAAATGTCAACCAAAATTTGAGTCTGTAGTACCTATTCTTAAAATTGCATGAAGCGACTACATTTCACGACCAAATATCGCACAATGTTGTTAGTTTACGGCTACTGTTAATCAATTTGATTAGGTATCAGAGTTTATCGCATATTTTTGTAAGCGTGGGGAAAGCTTCACCAAATGTTTTCCTGGTTATTAATAGCACGGCAGGTACTTCCCCGACTTCTACACTTTGCCCAAAACGTATTTTACATAATTAACTTTGTATACAATGATTTATAATCTAAAACCTTGTTTCTTTGTGGTTTGAACAACAAAACTATTATAAAATAAAATGAAACTTGCCTTTAGGAAAAGATGAAAGGTATTTACCTTTTTATTTACAGACATTATCATTTCTAAATTGAAATATAATCATAATAATATTGTCTTAAATAAAAAATATCTTGCTGTTTCAAGATAATAATATTTTGATAAATGCCTCTGTTGGAGTTGGCTTCGTGTCCCATGTACGGCGGCCTATAGGTCCTATTGTGCTCCTAGTATGGGTGTGGGAGTCCTGGTTTCCTAAAGAATCCCAGGACTATCTTAAAGAAAGCATCTTTGATCACATCAGGTTCCAGTTCTACTTCCTTGAAGTGCCGTAGTCTGCGGGCCGTTAGGCCTTCGCAGTAACATAACCAATGAAAAGATACCTTTATATTTTAAGTTGTCCGCTTGCTTGATCAAGGTTAGATGTTTCTCAGGTGACTGCGTCCGGTAATAAGAATGCCTATCTGCTGTCTTATTTTCTCCCTTCCTAAATTTAGGAATTCTTTTGCCGCTATCCCCGATGGACATCTGCCAAGAGCATTTGAGTGCCTTAAGCCAAGGTGGTCGTCCTAGTAACCAGGATGAGTTTTTCTTAGCCAGATTCTGGTTTGCTGCCTAGCGATAGTGTATGCCATTCCGGGCCCAGAGACTGTGTTTTGCTTCCAGCTTTCGCTAGTTTGTCCACTTATTCATTGTCATATTCTCCTTAGTGTACTGGTACCCATATCAAACAACATTTGTTATTCTGTCCCAGTTCTACCAAGTTCTTATGGCATTTTAGGACTAGCCTAGATGTGAATACATTTAGCGACAGTGCTTCGATCGCCACCTTGCTGTCCGACGTGATAGATATACAGGGGGTTTCTAAAAATGTTTGAAAAACATTAACCACATATTACATGCGATCTTATACGAACAAATTTACTGGAAGCGGTTTCAACTTCTTCTTTTTTGGGTGGCTTCTCCTATGAGAGGTTAACAATTAGCCTGATGATTTTATTTTGGATAATATAATATAATAATATAATGTAGCTATGAGTAGTTCAGTGGAGATACAGTTGTACCATTCTCTCAGATTGCGCAACCATGATGTTCTGCGTCTTCCGATGTTCCTCTTACCAGGTGTCTTTTCTTTCATCATAAGTTGTAGTAGTCTATATCTTTATCTACACATTACATGCCCCAAAAATTCAAATTATCTTCTTTTAATGGTTTGAATCATGTCAAAGTATTTTTTCATTCGATTTAATACTGCAACATTCGTTACTCTATCCGTCCATGGTATCTTTAGAATACCCTTGTATGTCCACATTTCGAAAGCTTGGAGTTTTTTAATGTCCTGTTGTTTTAGCGTCCATGCCTCTAATCTGTATAGGAAGATGGTTTTTTTTTTATTTTGTTAATTTCTACATAAAATCAGTACAAGATACGACTAGTGCTACAACCAAGTTTGTAGTATGTTTGCGTAGTAAGCCTATAATTTGGGATTGGTATCCAATGATATCAATTTCCACTTTTTACTTTTATTTAGTGTGTGTGTGTGTGTGTATGTATATGAACTTAGAGCTTAACTTGTATTTTTAGTATTTTGTTTCTATGTTAAAATCTATAAGGTAGTTCTAGGGATTTAAATCTTTAGTCTTTGTGCTTGTTCACTGTTGTCTAGTAGATTCACTGCCAGAGCATTTGGGTGGGTGTTGAGTCTTTTTATATAACGTCCACTGTATTCACTGATCTCTTGCTTTACGGAGTTCACTTTCCAATCACTTCTATATCCACTGTTTGGTTTGTACCACGGTGCGTTTGTTATAGTGCGTAGAACTTTTGACTGGATTCTCTTCACAATCTGTAGGTGTGATTTGGCTGCTGTTCCCTATACCTGCACTCGATAAGTCCATACAGGCTTGAGGGCAAGTTTATATATCAATAATTTATTGGTTAGCGCGAATTTAGATTGTCTTCCTAGAAGCCAGCAGTACTCTCTAAATTTACGTCCAAGCTGTTTCCATTTATTGTGGATATGCGTTTTCCTGGTAAGTCCTCTATCTAGGTATATACCTAGCTACTTCACGCTATTAGATTGGGGTAGAATTTGCCCAGTTAGATGTGTGGGAGGGGTGAATGTTACCTGTATCGATTTAAATTCGTTGATTTTTATTCTCCATATTCTTGTCCAGTATGGAATCTTCTTAAGATGTAGTTGTAGGAGGTTTGCTTCTACGTTACGATTGGGGTGGTTTGCCATTATCGCTTTATCGTCGACGAACGAGGCTGTTGTTGTGTTTTTGCTGATTGGTAGGTCAGCTGTAAACAAGAGGTAGATGATAGGGCCGAATACGCTACCCTGTGAAACTCCTGATTGCACTGGAAAGAGTTCAGTTGTTTCTTGTCTGTACTTTACCATAAAGTACCTCTCATGTAGATAGGATTCCAGGATAATATATATCGTATGTGGGAAGTTGTTTTTTATATTGTAGAGGAAACTGTGGTGCCAAACCTTATCAAAGGCCTGGCTTACGTCTAGAAAGGCCGCTACGCAGTAGTTTCCGTCTTCAAATGCCTTATTGATTTTGTTCACCACTCTGTGTACTTGTTCGATGGTACTGTGTTGCTGCCTGAATCCGAACTGGTGGTCTGGGAGAAGCTTGTTGGATTCAATGTACGGCGCTAATCTTGTTAATAGTAGGTTTTCAAGCTGTTTGCTCAGGATAGGGAGTAAGCTGGTAGGTCTGCAGGAGATTTCGTGTAGAGGTTGTCCCGGTTTTGGGATGAGTGTAACTTGGGCTACTTTTTATTGTGTTGGGAAGTAGCCGAGGCGTAGGTTGCATTGAAGATGATTGTCAATAAGACGACCCCCTTTCTATGTAATTCTTTTATAAGCTTGCCAGTGACGAGATCATAGCCGGAGGCTTTTTTTGATGTTAACTTATTTTTTATCATCCTAGATACTTCTTTTACTGTGAAAAGCTGCGATAATGGTGACATCTGGAAGGGTGCTTCTAGATTTTGTTTTATTCTCGTTTCTTCTATTGGTGCTGCTTGCAATGGGAGGGGCAGCAATACTTTTTTTAGATTTTTCTAGATTCTCTAGAGGATTCCTGCATTATGTTGTTGAGGTGATTAATGGCTAGTTCAACATCGGGTCTTGTTTTTAACGGGCTGTTGAGATTTATTTTTTGTTCAATTTGGTGTTTGTAGTATTCCCAGTTTGTTCTTTTGTTGTAAAGGCTTTCTATCCTGACTTTTTCAATTATTGTACCACTAACAGTAGCAATTACTGGTGTGTGGTCGGAGTATAAATCAAGGTTGAATTCTATTGCTAGGTAGCCGGGAGCGATTCCTTTTGTTATGAAAAAGTTCAGTATGGAATATAACAATAACATCTTAGCATTCTCCTTGGTAGTTCTAATTGTAGGTCCCGATCACAAAAGAAACTTCTCCTAAGCGGTTAAAATATTCGATATAAGTTCTCAGCGACAACTATGACCCGGTATGTATTCAGGTAAATTTTAAAATAGCGAATAGCAGTAAGTGTTAATATTTGAATGACTCTCATTACGGACTTGATTTCTTTTTGAACGTAGCGAACTGGACAAGCGGTATTGTTATCAGAGATTACAAATAGTTTTACAAGCAGTTATAAAATTTGCACTAAGAATGGAGGAACAGAGCATACCCAAGAAATATGGTAATATTAACGAAAAAAGGCACATGTTTAGAATCACCCTGTAAATTCTCCTATTAGTATAAGCCATCTGTATCATGATTTAAGAACAGGTGAGGAGTGCTAGCGTTTCTGCATGGAACACCGCGGCATATCTTCCTAGATTTATGCTTACATGGCCGTTCGAGGTTCAAATATGCCAGTCCCTGACCCATTTTGCGTTTTTGATCCATCTGTGTACCAGACGTGTCCAATGACTTTTACTCGCGGCTCATCTTTATCCTAGTCGTCCCGCTGTAATATGACCACTTTAAACGAATACAGATGTTATTCTGTCCGACTGCACCTGCAAGACGTGATCTTCTTGTAGATGTTTAAAGATATCGGTAAAGTTTTGGGGGGAACCCATGTACCTCTCGTATCCAGTCGTTCTCAGCCGATATTCTCCAGTTTTGTCTCCACCTTCACCCTTGTGTAAAGTAGTCGCAAGTTCAGAAAGACCAATGGACTTCATATCGTAGTTAAAGTCACTTTTTTTATTGTTGATAACAGCTATGTAGCTTATTCTGCTGCTATTGCTTAGCGCCAAGGCTACAGGAAAATAGTATATCTACAATTTAAAGATTATTTGCTCCGTCATTTGTTTGCTAGCATTTCTAGTATCTATTGCGTCTATAAAAATTAAGTTCAAGCGTGATTACTAATCAATTATACTAATCTTACATTTAATTTCATTTCATTATCATGATCCTCGTTTCTAATCTTACATATAAAACGTAATTAATTTCGATAAAGGAAAATGTATATTTTATTTTACTTTACTATTCTGAAAAGTAGGTAGTTTTCTTTTAGACCTTGTTCTAATTGATAATGTGAGTATTTTTCGGACAAGGTGCTACTTTGCAACACAGTTCTACCTAACTGTTTATTGAATTGGCTTATTCAGGCATTCTAGCCACAGGTCATTTACCTATAAAGTAAACTTTTTGTCACTGTGCATCCTTTGCTTTTGCCTTATCAGTTGGAAGAGACTATTTATATTAAAACAAACATTAATAATGACACAACAAAAAAAAAACTAGATTATAGCATATGATCAGAAAGTCCTTAGGTGTTGTGGAGTTTAGAAGCCATCTATAGAATTATTTTCTTCTATTACCTATGATAGTATTCTATGATAAAAACAGCACGTGTGTTAAATTAATTAGAGTATTATTGAATAAAATTTATAAAGAATTCATTACAGGAAAAAAACAAAACTTTAATAATCAAACAAAACTCAGATTCATTACAGGAAATAAAACAAAATTCGGTTAAACGTTACAACAAAAAATTATAAAAGATATTGAAAGTGTCTTCCTTCTTGAATACATAGGTTAACTGGCCGTTCCATGTTATTAAAACTTTCCTTAAAAGATCGAATGTCACAGAGCGATAGTTTTCAACTATATATTTTTGTAATTCGCCCTAAGTATGAACTAGAGTTAAACTGATATTCTTACGAAATGGAAATAATGAATAGTCTAAAAGACTTAAATCGCAAGGCCTGGGTGGGGTTACCTTCTGATATTAACCTGTCATCATAAAATTGCCTTAAATATCCCAGCGTTGTTCCAGCAACATGCAGTCTGGCATTGTCTTCCTGAGTCATCCTGCAATTGATTGATAAAAGGCTCAAGTATTTGATTTCGGTATTTTTCAGCGTTTATCGTTTGTTGAAAACATATTGGCCCCATTATTCATCTATGGGATATCGCAACCCAAACGCCAGTCTTAGAACTATGTAAAGGACCCTCACGATAAAAATTGGTATTATTCTCGCTCCACAAACGCATTATTTGCGAGATAATCTATACAATCATAAAAATAAGATTCGTTTGTAAAAAACGTTAAATCGAGAACATTATTATTGGTATTGTCATTAAACCAGGTACAGTATGATACTCTTTTCTGATAATCTGGTGGTAGCAATTCCTGGTACATCTGCATTTTATAAGGAAATACTTTCAAGTCATGTTTAACAATGGTTTGACACGTCCCATAACTTAAATTTTGTTCCTGCGATAATATACACAAGGATAAGGTAAACTGTTTCACCATGCGATGCCTAACCTGGTTAATAACACAATAATTATTAACGCGTCTTGTTCCAGGTCGACTTCTATCACTTAAATCATCCGCTTCTTCAAATCTGCTCACAGTTCGTTGAAGTTGCAAAAACAAATCCGCTCGCGAAGCTGGAAAATGTTTCACGAAATTCATTTAAACACAAATGAGGAGAATAAATCTAGTTACCGTTTTTACCATGGTTTCAATTACGGTAATATGCTTTAATTATAAACATTTCATTCTGTTTGAAGCATTATCAATTATAATCCACTGACATTTGAAAGATATCAAGTAAATGTCAAAATTAATAGATACAATAATTTAATATATGACTTGTCAAGTCAACAGCAACCTCTATCCAAAGATTTTTTGATCATACCGTGAGAGCAATAAAAATCCAAGTCACAGACACCCTTGGAATTTTAAAGTCTTGTCTTAGATTAATCTGTAATTATAAACATGTAAACATTATAAATATTTTTAATAATCATACATTAATAATTAATTGAAAGTTTACATTTCAAATTTTATTAGGCTATTTATTTATTTATTTAATAGAAATTTAAAATTAACACTTTATTTTTCCAGTGTTTGTCTATACATTTAGTTAATTCTATGGTCCCTGTGGTCGAAGTAGTGAGGTTATTCAGATATGGGCCATATAAATAAATGTTTACTTG
>JABXWE010009727.1:0-14613 GCA_014611495.1 Limonius californicus
TATATATATATATACATGACACGCATTGCTGTTTCTCCATTCCCAAGTTCGGTATACCAGCATCAACGTGGTGTTTGAAACTTTGACTCGTGAGTTCATATTAGATAATACCGCTACGCAAGAGAATTGCTTCAAGCGTGCTATTTCAAAACTTCAACCGATAGTTCTTGATGAAATTCGTCAGTTGTTAATAGCATCTCATCATGGCTACTTAAAAGTTACTGGCGAAGTCACATTTATTTGCAATGGTACAGGAACTGTTAATATACCCCACAGCGCAGTAAATTATTATACTATTTTGAATGAGTGGTATGAAGAAACTTTCAAAAACATTTGCGAGATCAAAGACATTCAAAATAATCACGTGCATTGCTTATACCTCGAGATTACTGCAGAGTTCGATCTTAAGGATGTATCCAACTGCAAAACTATCCGCAAAATCCGCCTAAGTTAATGTTATACGTGTCTCTGTAGCAGTACCACTACTAGTCAGATTGGCCGAGCGGTTAAGGCGCTAGCCTTAAGATCCAGTTTCATAATGAAGCGTGTGTTCGATTCCACATCTGACTTCCTTCTTTTTGTAATCATTATCTAAACCTTTTAAAAATGTGTATGCAATTTTGCATAATTACACATATAAAAATTACTGGTTTAATTTTTTTTTTACTTTAGTATACAACCTTCAACTTCAAGGTTATACATCTTGGGTTTGACCTTTGACAACGACCTTGACAGTTGGGGGGATAAGGGGGTTTAAGGGTGGCGGTTTTACCTTGACATCGACTTCAAGGATAGTGAAGGAGCTGCTGTAGCCTTGACCTTGAACTTCAAGGTTAGTGGTGGGAGTGGTCTTTGAACTGTCCAAAATACTCTACTCACTATGTTTACGGATTCTGTAATGGAAACGGGGAGGGGCAGTTGAAGAATATCGTTGGCGATTTCCTACTCGTAAAGTGCCTCGTAGACAAGTTTTTAGCAATGTCCATCGGTGTTTAAGAGAAACGGGCAAGTTTCCTGCAGCTACTTCTGCACGTCCCGTGCAACAAGAGCTTGCACATGAAGAAGCAATACTTAATAAGGTTGACGCTCAACCTTCTACTAGTGGCCGAAGAATATCCAGCAGATTTAACGTAAGCCGCATGAGAGTATGGAGAACCTTACACAATTTCGGTTTGTACCCGCATCATGTCTTATCTGTACAAGCTTGTAACGAAGTTCTCGGCCAGAACGCGTTTCTAAATTTATTTAGAAACTTTCCGCGTTATTGTTTCACCGGAAAGGCGCTGGTGGAGCTGGGAGTCGCAAACCGATGAGCCATCCCACTCCCTACCGGCCCGACACGACGCCAAAACGAGTGAGAACAGCCGGACCAGCCATGTAAAAGCAATTTTAGAGGAAAAATGCATCAACTTCTGAGCCGAAGCCTGGAGAAGGAAGTCCAGCTCCAAAACCAGTCTAGAATCCAGTCCAGTAACCTGAACTTATTACCCGAATCCTTTAACTAAACCCAGTCCACCGCATACCTGAAAATCCTAGAAATCCAGTTAACACTGATTTAACCTGGGCAACTCCGAGTTTTAACAGAGTTATCCCGTACTTCATCTCCGTCAAACACTGATTTAGCCTGGGTAACCCCGCGTTTTGACAGGGTGCCCTGCCTGTAGTTTATCCCAACCATTTCAAACGTATTTTCACCTGACCTGGAAAACACCGCATTGAAAGAAGTTTACAGAATTTACTACGGATATCGCAGTACCATTTCGTTAGCCTGGGGCAGCCCGCGTTTCCGTTTGGAACTCGCTTTAAGAATTCTAAGCAAATCCGAAGTCCTGCTAAAATCGCTAAATCGGCACATTCAACAACAAGCCGCGATCGACCGGCGAAAACCACGAAGACCGTTCACTGCAACACAGATAGAATTCGCATCACTTATTTTATTCCAGTTATAGGGAACCGGAACGAATTGCATACATTGCTAGGTAACCGAGAACACGAGACCAAGGAAGCTGCTAGAATTCAGTTGCTGCGAGTAATCCCGTTTAACTTGCATTGTAATAATAAAATTCGTTGGGTGTTTAGCAGCTGACTGGCCTTCAGTGAAGCGAGCGTGCAGCCCAGCTGTGAGTCCAACTACTACCTCGCGCCGCTCTCCGCTCGACCCGCGCGGACCGCGTCTAGACTGTCTGCATTCCAGGGCCGAACTAAGGCAGCTTTGATTTTCGTTTTGGAACATCGTTTTGATTTATTATTGTTGTAATTTGTTCAGAATCCAGTATTTTAGTTTCCTTTATTCTTGTACCTATATTTACATCCAGTATTTTAATTAAAGTTAGAATTGTAAATAAATAGGAATAAAACTGTTGATCCGATAAATAATTTTATTCCCAGTGAGCCCTGGCTCTGAGTTTATCCGGCACCAGGTCCGGACTATTGCAAGCTTTAAAACCTGCCGACTACGCAGCAAGACTTGAATTTAGTCGCTGGTTATTGAGAAATCGAAGGTTTTGTCGGAACATATTGTTTAGTGATGAAGCTACCTTCATCCGAAACGGCATCAATAACATCAGGAATTCACATTGTTAGGCACTTGAAAACCCACGGGAAACTAGGGAGACTAATTTTCAAAATAGATTTTCGGTGAATGTTTGGTGTGGTATTATTGATGACCATCTCATTGGTCCATTTATAATAGAAGAACGTTTCACGGCCGTTCATTATTTACGTTTTTTGGAAAATGACCTTCCAACATTACTGGATGCAGTTCTTCTCAATGTAAGACGACGAATGTGGATACAACACGATGGCGCGCCTCCTCACTTTGATAGACAAGTAACAGATTTTCTTAATCAAAATTATACGAACCGCTGGATTGGAAGAGGTGCAGCAGTTGGTTGGCCAGCAAGGTCACCCGACCTTAATGTCCTAGTTTATTTTCTTTGAGGAAGGTTGAAAAGTCTTGTTTATGCAGAAAATCCTGAAAACAGAGAACAACTTGTTGCTAGGATTATGGATGCCGCAGAAAATATTCGTGCTGATCTTGAGACTGTTAGCAGAGCCACCTCTTCAATTCTGAGAAGAGCTGGAATATGTATACAACAATTGGGTGGACATTTTGACCAATTAATGCAATAAAGCAACTTCTTTTTAACTGATTTTTAATGAGATTTTACCTGCTATTTATTCAGATTTCAAATTACCATAGCTCAGTTAGGATAGAGTTTTGGGCATATGTTCATTACACATTTTTGGCTTTAAATGACCTCAGCAACATACCCTTAAGCTATGGCAATCATGTCATGGGACACCCTGTATGTATAATGTAACCGTACAATGCGATCGCTTTCCATTATGTATTGCCGTTTATTTATAACTTTATATTTAAATCTCCATCTGCTATCAAACACCGTAACGTTCATGGACTTTTGTAAGGAAAGTACATTTGTTTTGAACTAATTTACTTGAAATATTTCGCTTAAAGGTGGAAAGTGATTTCTTTTTATAAAAATTATAAATAGGATCTCTTACGATTTCCCTGATTCCTACATCAATCCTAGAAAATTTCCGAGTAGTTCTTTTCTTGCGGTGTGTAGTACGCCCTTTGCTTATAATTTTTTTCGCGGATCTGTAGGAGACTTGTGTCAATTCTGCAACACGTTTCATAATGCCATACTGGCTGCCCGAGTTCGGATTTAAGTTTTTATAAAATGCCCTTCAACGGGAAGATGCTGGCGTGTTGCACTTAAATTTATATTTTCACTTTCACTACTACTATTTAAACATCTATGTCTTCGTCGGTATCACTGCTTGCAATTACCATAATTTGATTATTATTGTCGCTTTCGAAAGGTCTCTAGAAAGCCATGATGTAACTGCGGCTGGTCAAAATTTACCCAGAACAATAACCAAATGAACATACTTTCGAAAACAAATGATTCGTATTGTAAAACAAATTTAACATGAGTAACTGCATCGTTAGTGGACAACAGCAGTCATTATAACGTTAAAATGTTTAACAGTATTCAGGGAATAGATGGTCGGTCATCCGGTAATTTTAATTTAATTTTACCTAGATAGTTTTATTATAACAATTTATAATATACATATATTATAATTATACCCAGTTTTACTAAAACTTGCATTGCCGGATTTTACTACCACTGCTAAGAAAGTTTAATGCCGTCCAGACTACAGACCAACAAACACTAACGCTATTGTTCAGAGATTACATGCTACCTGCTGACAGGTAATCGCATTTGAGTAGGGATTTTAACATTCGCTACTAAAAGTTTGGCCATACTTTATTTGTCGAACAAACATTTACAAGCTACTTATAACTCGGCTTAAACACACCGATGGCATTCAGGTAAATTTATATATTGCAAAGAAATGAAATTCCTAAAGCAGGATTACTTAATTTGCCTGTAATTACAACTTCCTTAAGTGTTAACCAGGGATTACCAGGCACCCTTGGTGAGCCAATTACGATATATCTTGAAGTAATAATAATAATAATTGCGTACGGTAGTAGCATTCATAATCTGTTCGATTCAGCGGAATATCTTTAATTTCATTGTTAGGATAATGATGTAGTGGAACTTTTTTGTTTGAAACGAACTGTTTGTTTTTCAAAAATAGCAAATTAGAAAGTGTACCGTTTATAATTTATACGTATCATTAAAATTGGGTATTTGGATTGCTGAAAAATTTTAAAATTCTAGGAAGACATATGAGTTGAATAAAAATGGTTTTGTAGAGTTCAATGGATTTAATCGTCTGACACAAGTTTTAGAAAACGCTTAGTGTGGTTTGTAATTGCTTTTTTTTTAAATTGGGAGCATTTTAGCAGCGCGGTATTTTTATAGTTATTTTCTTAGCAAAACTGTGGATATTTATTAAGATATTCTATATTCCAATTTTCAAAAACTTTATATCTTTCCACAGCAATGTTCGATATGAATTAAGGCAGTTAACAAAATTTGAAAGTATAGGTATGTTTTCAGATAAAGTGTATCTATGTAGTTCCAAATTATTTTGATAAACTTTTGGACCCGATGAGCTTTAGCGTCAAATATTTCCTGAAATATCGAACGTTACACAGGTATAGTCTACTTCAAATTTAACCGTTATCCGCTTTAAAAAGGTACCTGGAAAACAAGGATTTACAAGTTACTTGTAACTCGGCTTATAGCACAGGCCACATTCCGGTAAATTTACGTATTGCGAAGAGGTCGAGGTTACTTAGGGGTTGTGACTCAAGCAAGAAGTTTAAATTCTCTATTTTTAATTCATTGTTTAAGATTATCCTGCTTAGTTGAATTATTCTTATTTATGTTAAACCCAGCAAACTATATATCAAAATTAGCTCCATTAGTTAGCTTGCATGAGTAATAAGTTACGTTTCAGAGATTAGATTAGATCCATGCCTTATTGTCTGCCTTAGGGCCGGTCTTCCAATGTTCTAATAAAAGTCTCCGATAGTTGTCAGGCGGCATAAACGAACCCGTAGGATAAATCTACCCGACAGCATTGTTGCGTCTTTCAATACAACTTATTCTATTGGTTAGGTATCAGTCAATACATTACATCGAAGGAAGGCAGAACTTTAACGGAAATGGTAGATATAATGAAGCGCTGGAAAGAATATTTCGAGAAATTGCTAAACGCAGCCCAAACAGACAACCAGGATAAGGTAGAGGAAAATATAGAAAGGGAGGAGGAGGGCAATGAACAAGAAGAAGAATACAGATCAAATGAAATAATAGAAGCCGTAAAGATGCTCAAGAGAGGCAAAGCGGCGAGACATGATGGTATAACCTCGGAAATACTGAAACTACTAGGGAATAATGGAATTGGGATGCTAAAAATACGGATAAATAAAATTTCGAAGGAGTCCACAATACCAACAGAGTGGGAACTGGGAATAATATTACCTATACATAAAAAGAGCAATAAACGAGACTGCAACAATTATAGAGGGCTAACACTACTAAGTAATATATCTAAAGTATATGAGAGACTACTAGACAATAGACTGAAAACAATAATAGAAACGCAAATGGAGGAGTCGCAAAGTGGATTCAGAAAGGGGAGAGGAATCCAGGACCACATATTTACGATAAAACAATTGATAGAAAAACATTCCAATAATGATACATATGTGGCGTTTATTGACCTCCAGAAGGCTTTCGATAGTGTACCGCGGGAAATGCTTTGGGACAGCCTGAAGAGAAGAGGAATCGGGAATAGATTGAAGAAAAATATAGCAAGCTTGTACAAAAACACCCGGAATTATGTGAGGGCAAACAACTCAGAGTCAAAAGAATTTATGACAAAAGAAGAAGTGAGACAGGGAGGAGTCCTGAGTCCAACACTCTTCAAAATTATACTAGATGACGTAGCAAAAGAAGTTAAAGGACACATCAAGAAGTTACACGTCTGATATAGATATCTGGAACCAATATACATAACAGAGTGCGCGTTTGCAGATGACTTGATGAAATGGGCCAAAACCGCAAAGGATCTACAAGAAAACTTAGAAACATAGAATAGATCACTACAAACACGCAACCTAAAGATAAATACTGAAAAGACAAAAATAATAATATACAATATACAAACAAAGATCCAATTTAATGAACAAGAGATAGAACAAGTAGACAGCTTCAAATATCTGGGAGTGACAATACAGAAAGATGGGCAAAATGAAGCTGAAATAAATAATAGAATAGAGAGTGCCAACAAAGTGTACTACGCCCTAAGTAATACCTTTGTCAGGAAAAAGGAAGTAAGCAAAAAGACAAAACTAACAGTTTATAACACGATCTTTAAACCAATATTAACGTTCGGGAGTGAAAGCTGGCCGCTTACTAAACAACAAGAGAGTAAAATACAAGCAAGTGAAATGAAGTACCTGAGAGGAATCATGGGAGTAACAAAAAGAGACAGACTAAGAAACGTAGAAATAAGGAAAGAGTTAGAGGTAGAGCCAGTAAAGAACACCATAGAAAGACAACAGCTGCGATGGTTCGGTCACCTAAATCGAATGGAAAACAACAGGCAAATCAAAACAATATGGCAAACCAAAACAAACATAAAGAGAACAAGAGGGAGGCCAAGGAGAAGATGGAACGAGACGATAGCGGAGATACTGAAGAAGAGAAACCGAAACTGGCAGGAGGCTAAAGCGCTAGCACAAAATAAAAAAGAATGGGCAAAGTTTATACATAACTACAATGATTAAAAATTAAGTGCGCAGAAAATACAAGAATAGTAGGAAACACAGGAGTGAAGTAAAGAGTTCAGTTTAAGTTGTAAAGTGTGGAACAAAAAGTGATGTTATTTGCTGCAAAGTTAAGTTTAAAAATGTCTAGAGTGTGCATTGATTTAGAATAGTAATTTAATTTAATTTTATTTTGTATAGATACTGTGCCTTCAGAATATAATTGGTTATAATAGAGATGTAAAACACCCTACACCGAAAGGGAAAAAGAGATCAGATTATATATATATATATATATATATATATATATCAGTCAAATTCTTACTGGTTAACTACCACTGGGTTTAAACAAGTTAAACAAAGATACCTTGATATTGGGGATATTGGGGGCTGTGAAGGACATCACTCAACGTCATTTGCCGTAGTTGGTAGTAAATTGTGAGATCTAAATTTTCAATTGTATGAGTAACCCTTACAATCATTTTTTCTGTGGTAGCTTTATGAACGCCACTGATTCCACCTGTAGTAATATAATATAATGAACCACTTGCATAAAATCGCAAAGTTACAGAAAACAACTGATTCAGTGTGTTATACAATGGTTTATGAAATATCAACAATTGCGTCTACATAAGTATATATATGTGTCTAATGTTTCAACAGTGGTCTTTAAATTAAATCTTTGGAAAAATTGAAATCATCCGAAAAATCAAAATAATTACGACGATAAGTCTGCGGTCTGGATCTACATGACTAAACATTTCCGCTTCTTCGATTTGTCAAATGTATCTATTTATTAATTACGACTCCAGAAAAATAATATACATTTTATGAACACTTTATTTACATTTATATCCGCTCGAAATATTTCGTATCACCTCGTATACACTCGTAGCTGACTTATCCTGCCGAAATAGTACTGTCGGTTGCTTCTACTAACCGATAAGTTTAATCCTAGAGAACAAGTAAACTATCCTCTGACGTAGACTATCGGACGATTGAAAGACAGAAAATACCGTAAGAAGGAGGATAAATTTGACTGTTAACTTGTTTAGAACTTTATCGGAACATTAAAACATCGGCCCTTAATGACATAATTTTTAACTTTAAAATTTCGTTTTAACACGTTATTGTCAGATCAGCACAGCGCTATTCATGACAAGGTTAACTATTATAGTTTTTAACGATATTTCACTCTTCTAATATAATGTATACACCTCGCTTGTATTGATAATCATTTATTAAAGCTGGTGATTTGATAACTTTAGTCGCCACTATCACTGTTTACGAGGTCTACGGCAGCTTTCGTTTCAGTTTGGTGTGTAGTGACTTTCCACCTAAATTAAAATGTACTGCACCTTCGCTTCACACTGATCAATATTATTATAAAACGATTTGGCCGTTTTTGTTATATACTGTTGAATCGTAGGTATACCAGTTTCCCTATGCAGTTTCTTAGAAACTATTCAGCATTTGTTATGATGCGTAATAATTTGTTCTGCAATACTTGGAGTTTATTCAAGTTGGTTTTAGAAGTAGCATTCCAAACACTGCTTCCGTATTATTACTGAGGTGTACATTAGCCTACCACATTTTATTTTGAGTGGGGATTTTTTGTTTAATATTGGGTATAGCATACCAAGTCTTCTGTCCAACTTTAGAAGTAAACAGCGCAAAGCAGTTGTTGATGAACTTCTGTGCGAAGTAGATATTTTATTATGCTTTATTTTAAAATGTGGACACCGTGGACTGATAGAGAACATTTAATTAGACGAAATCTATCAAATGTACCTACTGGGAAACCTTCTTGCTTATAATACGGCAGTAAAGTGTTCCGAAAGTACATTGGCAGGAATTATTAAACATACGGGATGGGATTTAAACATAAAACTATGGAACAAGCGTCAAGTTATTTTACAATCAAACAGATTACAATCATGGCACTGCGAGTATCTCCAAAATATCAAACTATATCGCCAAGAAAATAGAAATATATGTTACATACGCGAAACTTGGTACGACTCGCATGATATTGTGCAGAAAAGTTGGACAGACAATTCCAGTCAGTGTAAAATAGATAAGCTAGAAAAATAGTATATTTTATGTTTTATGTAATTATAATTCTATGCTGTAATTTTATTATTATTAAAAAGTGTAATTTATAAATAAAATGGATATTTGAAAGGTCGAACTTTTAAATGAAATTCCTAAATCCGGGTCTGTTATTTTACCTGCATTTACAACTACGTTAAATGTTAACCAGGGATTACTAGGCACTTTTCGCTGATGCCATAACGGTTTAAGTTTAAGGAAATTATACGCACAGACGATAGTTGTTAATATCGCTTTTTGAGTTGTAGCTCATTACTGTTCCCTTGCAATATCGGAATTACAAAAATGCAGTCGCAGCATTTTTCAATGGTGGAATTATAGAAAAGTAAAATGTGCTTGTAATACTTACAACACATGTATTTGAGCTTCCCTCTGCTGAGCAATATTCCAAACAGTGAATTTTAAATTGCACAACAGTAGCAAAGGTTATAATAATTTAAAAATAAAAACGAATTTATTGAGGAGTTTTTAAGACGAGAACACAGTAGCACCGATTTAATGTTTGCGAGACGTTCCGACCAGTAACCCATTTAACAGCGGGACGGTCTGCCTAAATCAGGACGTCTAGCTCGCGTTACCATAATGCACAATTAATTCTTAAGGAACTTTGACCAAGGCATTTAACGTAAGTTGCTTCATAATCCTAGATGTGCAAAAACGTTACGCTTAATTTTCCAAGTTCCTTTTATATTTATATATAGTCCGTAAGATATATAAACAGTTAACGACAAAAAAGACAGACATTTAGGACCAATTGGAAAGTTTACCCTAGGCCATCTGTTGCTTAAAAATAAGTTAACATGAAAGTAAACTTTCGGGAAGTTCTCAACGTCGTTTTGTGGATGACGAGGTTTCCACTGCCTACCTTTAAACATTTAAACAAGTTAACGAAATCTGCATTTTCTTCTTCTCCATCTTCATTTTTATTTCTGGATATTGACTATTTTTTGTTTTGGTACAGGAAGGTCTTTAAGGTGTATTATGGTATGTAAAAAAATAGTACTATGTATATAATATATATGAAAGTTTCTTTAAAAACCAGCTTATAATTATTAAAATAATACTTATTCACATTAGTATCATTGTATATGTGACTTAAACGGTAAAAAGTGAAATAAATACAATAACAATAATAAACAATTAGGTATATAATATCACAGCAACATAAAAAGTAGGTAGTATACGCAAACATCTAAATGCATAATTTGACCCGTACATTCCGCTAAAAGTTGCGTATCTTTGGTATAGACTAGGAACACGCACATTCCAGTACTCTCATGTTGTCCCATTTTTCCACATTGAGCTTGGTGAAATCATAAGGATCAACCCGTAAGATTTCAAGTGGGGCTAATTTTGAAGGTGCACAGCAAACACGGGGCACAGCTTTTCGATCCAGTTTATGCACTAAACTCTGTATACGCGAATGGTTGGTGGCGTGATTGTAATTGTATGGACAACGGCCTTTGCAAAAACCCGCTTCGTAAGATTTAGGTTGAACAATGGAACTAATTTGGGGAACCTTTAAGTCTTTGAACGATACTGTCATGGTATGTCGACAACACCGCTGTTTTGCATTGTTCGCCGTACAGTCAGTACGACCCACTTGCTGACGATGACTAGACCGACGTACGCGTCGTTTATCTGAATAACCTAAAATACTGAGAGCTGCTTGAAGTGGCTGGAGAACACTGTTATTGCACTGGGAGCACTGTAATTCTAGACCAAAATTGCGATCTCCATTTAACCAAGCTCGGACACCATTCGTCACATCGAATTCACACCATTTTGAAGCTGTGGAGGACAGGTACGCCTTACGCTCTTCAATCAGACGACGACGTCGTGACCCGAGGATTTGATAAATTTGGATTGTTGGAGACTCTGCATCTGGAAACGGCGACATCAGAACTCGCAAGTCTGCTTGTTCGATGTCTAGATCTGGTTTTACTTGTAATTTCGGAAATTTCAACCGTGTCATGCATTTCTTCCTTCGACGCCATGTGCTTTGTTCTGTAAAAAGAAGAAACTCGTTATTGTACGCATTCATCTCACTAGACAACCATTATTAAATCCAAATTCATTAGTCAATGTTTATTAAGCTAGGATAGTTTCATGAACAGAATATAATGGAACCTTTCCGTTATGAGATCAAAAACTAAAAATATCCGTACTCGACTTCGGTAGTACACTAACATCTTCGATGAAGGAAACCTCGTTTAGTTGATCCCTACTTGGATTCTTATTATTAGATTGTTTTATTAGCAGACAGATTCTTGGTACACATCAGATTAATAACGTGGGGTCAACGAGTGTGTAGAGAATTGAACAGTCAAGGGTAACACAATACGTTGTTATTGTTTTGATAGGATGCCACGATCACACATGTTTCAGGAGAAATACTAAGACTAATATTTGGAATAGGTACTTTTACATTTTCTTCAGAAAAACCATTGAACTCTTCGTTATCGCGATATTAAATAAAAATGAGTATGATGCCCGATAACGACATTCATTTGACAACCAATTAAATACTGAGAAATACTTAATTGCTGCCGCGCAACTGCGACACGAAATCGGTTCGTGTTCCTGTTTCAGTTCGGACAGTAAATTAACACGGTCAGGTGTTAAAATCTTACATCATACGAAAAATTGCTCACCAAAAAATATTTAGATGAGGTAATTTATTAATAGTAAAAGCTATCTCGAAATTATACGGTCGCTGAAAATACCGAAGAATGATGCAAGCTTGGACTGCTCGTCAGTAAGTTAAACGTGTTGGAAGACGCTGGAATGGATTTTGACAAATCAGAAAGATTTTTTATTCAAAGAGTATTACACAAATAGGGGCTCAAATCTGGAATGTCGCTTGTAGACACGTACTAATTTTGTTAAATATGTTCTCAATAAAATAGAACAGCCGTAGTTAAACTATCAATTCGTTAGGAAGCAGAACATACTATACACAGACATGTTCTAAAATAACATTATTATATTACTGTTATTATATAATATATATATATATATATATATATATATATTATATACTATGCAATGAGGAATTCTAACGAATCTACTATTTCGATATAAGATATAATACATATAACAATCAAAACAATTGCATCTGCTTTCTTTGTTGCAGAAAGACTATTCTATAGCTGCAACGAGAAAATGCTTCTAAAAATAGTTGTAGATGATTAAAACACGAAAAACCCGTCTACCGAGTGAAATATTTTCCTTTCAATAACGCTTTTTTTAATAACTACCTACGAGAATGAATCCGTGGAAAACTGTTAGAAAAATTTTGCAAACATGTTTTTGTAAAACCAATATATGTCTTTGTAGTCAATGTTCCTATTTCTGCCCCACATCTTTCCGTATGTTTCCTTGGTTTTCTTGTTTTTTAGTTACCCATTTCCAGTGATGGATTTAATAAAAAGTAATTCAAGTATGGATAATGACAGCTACATTTGAAAAATCAATGCGGAAGTGATGGTGATTAATTAGAAAAAGAAACTAGTCGCCGCCCATAATGCCTAATGAGCGTACCGTGTTAGTTATTTTGATTAAACGTAATTTACATTAGGGTCAACTTTTCGTAGTTGGGCAAACTGTTAATGTCTGTTGACTATCGCGCGAAGGTAACAGTACTTGGAGATATCCTGAAACATCAAAAGTCGGTAATGTAGCATATAACGTGGGCGCTTGTAGTTCATCTCTAAATTCCTATCTACTAGCGGAATAGTTCCTACGTTAGTCATTTACCTATACTCCATTCAAGGGCAGATCGGAAGCCGAATATATCGGTGACGAATTACAGTAAACACGTCGTGGTTGTTCCGTTTCAGAGGTACCGCTTCAAATGTAACACATCCTGGTCAATAAACATTCGTTTCCTACGCACTGCATGCGTGATGCTCTATAGATAAATCGGACGTAAGATTTCCGCTTAAATGAATGAATGCGCTTTACATTAATGTCGATGGAATATTAAGTGTGGTCCGGAAAATGTATCTTGATGTCATAAGAACAAACTATTACTGTGAAATGGCGTGCCGAATTTCCACTTTAACGAACTGCGGAAGAATCGTTTAACTCTAAAGCACGCAGATCTAAAAAAAAACGTTTAATTTTGTGGAATTTTAATCGGTCATTACACTTCATAGACAAAACGGCCTCGGGGAAATGACCGCACGTGAGTGCATGTAAAACTAAAAATGTCGCATAATCTCTCTTGTCGCCCGCACCCGCACGAACTTCTTGGGGAGATTTATTTAGATTTGCAAATAAAAGATTCATATGCAAAATAAAAAATTAACAAATCCGAATCTTAACTTAGCGCACTTATAGGGTGATCCTAAATTTGACAGCGCCCAGAAAATTTTTCGTCGTGCTTGTACTATCGTAACAATATCCGTATACATACATCCGGATAATTAAATGTGCGCAAGAGGAAAACACATTAATTATAGTTCGTGACTAGGTACTTTTATAATTAACTGTGAATTTCCTTCAAATTGGACTAGTTTTCAACAAGTCGTTTTGTAATTCTGAAATTAGAATTTTAAGCGTTTTAACTTACGGTTAATCTAGGTATTATTTTAATAACATATTTAGTTTGGACTTCATTTTTTATTGATAGGTTATTGATTAATATTAATAGTTAATACTGAAATACTTAGCGTCATCGGCGGATTCATCACTTATTATAGAAATTACATATACATACCTAAACTTCAAATTTCGCTATGCATGACTTAGGTAATGTTATAAAAAATGCAAGAGAAAAACTTTAATTATGCCCCAAAAAAACCTCTTAACGTGTGAACACTTTTCTCAGGTAGTTCATTTTTATAAGTTTGTCGTAATTATTTTATTTTTGGCCGCTTACGTGTAAACGCCCTTACGCCAAAACGATGCGCCAAAAATCGTATAACGATATTATGACAGTTTAAAGCATTATTTCTTTTAATTCACGTTGTGTTTTGAATTCCTCTTCTGATTTGTTATAAATAGTGACTGCTGTATTCTTTTCTAACTATATTGCGTATTGTAACCGAAATGTCAACCCTTTTCGCAATGGCTGTCCTGAAGTATGTGTGAGCGCTTGTGGTCGCCATATCGCCGTAAGACTGGTCCGATGTTGGCCAATCCTCAAGTTTTTTTTATAAATTTATCGATACAATAAGCGTTTAAAAGACAATCTTTTTCCCGTTCATACACCCCCCCCCCCGGAACCGCTTTCGCATTGCTTCAGGGGGTGCGGGCGTCCTTTACACGCTAACCAT
>JABXWE010009730.1:0-13919 GCA_014611495.1 Limonius californicus
GTTATTTATCTTTAATTTTGGTAATTTTTCACAGTTGCACACAAAATTTTGTATGCCACATGGCCGTGAACTATCTTTTTTTTTTTCGAATGATTATTTGGCTCGGCTGCGCCTCGCCAAATAATATTCATTCTCATAAAAAAAAATCCTAGTTCACGGCCTTGTTCCATAAATAACTATTACTTCGTTTTAATGCGCTCGATACAGTAATTTCAAGAAACTGGTTGACGTAACAAGGCAGAAAGGCAGCGGTCGTCTAACAAAGCGGAATGAAAAAATATGCAGAATGTAGGGAAACTTTCGTTCGAGCTGTTTCCCCACAAGCTGGCCTTTCTTATGAAACTTTAGCTCTTAATGAACAAAAAAAACTGCGCATGTTCCCTTATTGCTTAACAGCTATGCGCGTGCTGCTACTACCCGATTGTGGAAAACGAGTGGAGGTCTGTTGTGGGTTTCTGAACTAAACGCTGATATGTTTGTTTGTTTGTTTTTTTTATTTAACGTCGGCCTATTTCTGCTACTATGGCTAACCACCGACGTCAGGGAGCGATCCTATCACACCTGGAAATTTAGCCTGTTTGAGGGTTCTTTTGACGTGCCCAACAACACTTGGACACGGGGCCTACGATTTTACTTGCTATCCGAGAACAAGGGCCGTTTTAGCGTTTTTTATCTCTCAGAAAAAAACCATCGATTTCGACGTCCGGATTCGAACCCGGGACAGCTGCGTGAGAGGCATACGGCCAACCTATCCGAGCTACCGGCGCCGGTAACGCTGATATGTTGGGTCAAACTTTTCTCAGTCGAATCATGGTTTCACATAAACGGTTATGTAAACTCTCAGAATATGAAATTGTGAGGAAGTGCTTATCCCGGAGAAAATAGAGCGTTGATAGGTTTGAGCCGAAGACTATTGACACATTGACTGCGCAGATATACCGCAACACAATACTTCAAGCTTTCTTCATGCGTTACATGACCATAAAATTTGCAAAATGGATGCTCCAACAACGACCATTTCTGCCAATTAATTATTCTACGTTTTAATGTTTTGACGACATTGACAGTTTATAACCTAATCTTATTTACTTGTTAAGGAATAGCGTGAAGTTGGTCTTATGAAACATTACTTAACTTTGGAATTACGAAACATACGTTTTCATGTCCAAGGCCTGTTCTAATTTATTTGATTCTCAAACGCTCTTTATAACGAACAGAGCAGAAGTTATCACAACTTACCTAAACTACTTGTCTCCAATAACATTTCATGTTCCGTTATGTTTGGTAAGATAAAGAAAGAGATTTTATGGATTGCTTACGAAAAAGGCTGCACTAGATTTTGAAGTCCCAGGCCAGTTTAGTATACCCCTAAGATAAAATATAAATTTTAATTAGCAGTTGTTAAGTAGTTGGTGCTAAATTAGAAATTAAATTATCTTTCGAAAACGCTCGTTCTGCTTCGCAGCTAGTTATTGGTAACGTCAAATATATTTTTAATATAGTGTATAAATTTGGGAAAATATCTATCAAATCATTGTTATATATTTCATGTACCATTTGTGAACATGAAAGCGTGTTCAGTATTTCTTCTTTGTTTCTAAGATCCTTTTCTCTTGACGCTCTTTTTTTGTTCAATTCAGTATATTTATCTAATTAAATCAGGTAGGTCTTAAAACCTACGCAATCCGTTTTTAATCTCCTATCAATATCGTTTGCATAATAACTGATGACAAGGTTCATACTGTCTTCGTCACAATCATCCTTGGTTTTATTACCCAAGTCGAATAAAAACTTAAATTTCTTGCCCATGTCATCATACACTTTCCCTCTGTCACCCAAACATGTGTTTATAAATTTATATTTCATTAAAAATAACATATGGGTTTTTAACCGTTTTTGAGGCGTCAGGGGGCCCCTTCAGCATCTGGGGCCCCGGGCTCCAGCCCCTAAAGCCCCCCCCCCTACAGTCCGCCACTGACGATGTGGTGACTCGGGGAAGGAATTAAAAGAACTGTAAAATACGCACTGCTAAATAATTATATAAATGAACATAATTTTCTATTATTATCAGTTAAAATCAGTGTTTATCCAAATGTGTTTTAAAACAAAAAAAAACTATATTTATTTAAAAATGCTCTTATATTTACATAAAAATATTTCTAACAAATTACATTTTTTGTAATTCTGGTGATCTTGAGCAACTGACTAAATGATTATAGAATGTCAACAAATCAAGTGAGAGACTTAAAATTATTGAATCTTCACTCACTAGAACCACAAATATCAAATTCTATGTTATTGTGTAGCGGAAAGATCTTGCAAGGGCTAAACTTAAATGATAATTTTTAGGAATATTATAACGAAAGAAAGTAAATAATAAATTTGATCAAAAGAAATTTATATTTTTGCGTGACTTCTTAAAGTTATTCTTATTAAACTAATCAACGTAATAGCTAAAATTTTATTTTAGATCGGGAAGTATTCCCAATTTTTTAATTCACACTATTTCAAGGTCGATTTGAAATTTTGCAGTTCATGATGATGGTCGTGGGAAATAAATGGATTTATACACCTTACCTACTACCTTACTAAACGCCGTGTTCTTCTATCCTGGGTATCTTGTTCTACCAGTCCTCGATCCTCCATTGCTATTCTGGTACCCTTATTCCAAGACCTCCTTATCATTTACAAAAAATTATTTTTTCTTACGACCGAAGAGTAAATTCCACCGAAACCATGTTCAACTTTCATGCAGTTTTTAGCCACATAGATTTCTTTTAAACAATTCATTACAATGAAAGTTAGCAACTAAAATGCCCCAAAACTTGAGTTTTTCTTGTAATTTTTGGGAAGTGCTGTATTTTAAACATTTAGGAAGCTTGCTTTTGAAGATTTAATAAAGCAAAAATTTTAAAAAAATTTGTCGTATCGAAAATTCCGGTTCAAATTTGATTCAAAATACCTAAGAAACACCTTTTAACTCACGATATTATGAAATACGAGTTAAAATGATTGAAAATATTACATTTTTCTTCTTAAATCTAACTGTGGAATCAGATGGTTCTTCCACTTGTAAGTCTTCCAAAATATAAGCATCAGATGAATAAGGCGTGGTCACAGTCTGATGCTCCCTATGACAGCAATATCGTATTCAGGTTTTTCTCGTTGCAACCAAGGCTTTACCTGCACTTGCATTTTAATTACTTAATCTATTTGATATTGCTGTTGCTTTAGTACCTTTGCTCTTAATGGCTGAAGGAATATCATCGTCAACAGCTTCTGAAGAACTGTTTTGGATTACCAAAGCTTTATAATTCTCAGCAGGGAACTCTATAAACGAAGGGGAGTTCCCTAAAAATTCGACTTGCAGAAGACAATTTACATCTTACGGCCGTGTAAAAGTTTCGAGTTGAAAAAATTTTCGACTTGTAGAACAAATCATGAGCATACAAGCTATGTAATAATTGTTCTGCAAAAGAAAAAGTTCGAGTTGCAGACAATTTCGAGTAACAGAGGTTCGATTCAGAAGAGTTCGACTGTGTATATCTGAATTTAGGAGGTAAAATTAAATACTTATGACGTATAATAGGGACTCTAAATGAAGAGAGCTTGCCGATTACGTATTATTGGATCTCTCCTGATACTTCTAAATTGTGTATTACACAAATTACTTTAATACTCTTCAAAGAAGCACAAGCAAGATTCAGGGGAAGCATATGACAGAAAAAGAATGAAAGCCGAGATAGAACTGTAGGAAAATTAAAACATACTTAGGAGGAAGAAGGAGTGCATAAATCTGGTCAATAATTAACAGTTTACAAGAGGCGAAGAAAGATATAATATTCACAATTACATCACGGGTATGGGAAGTCTATTTTAATAACCTGTTAACAGGAAATAGAGAAGATTTTGGGAGCCCAGAACATAATACTCTAAATAACATAAGGACCATTGGATATCCCCTGAGGATAATACAAAAAGAAAAAGAAACATGCCTCAATGAAAAATGGCAAAATGCCCGGACCAGGTAATATTCCATCAGAGCTACTTAAATATGGATCTGAAAAACTACACAAACATCGCACTGAGACTACTCCAAGACCGCCTTAATAGGACGGGAGTCCCACAAGAATGGCAGACGTGGTAGCTATCAACTATTTATAGCAAGGAAGCAGAAACAATAAATTGTGAATAGTAGAATATACGGCAAATTTTAAAAAAGAAAAATCGAAAATGAGGACCTAGATATGGTAGTGGAGGAACAAGCTAGATTTAGAGCAGGCAGGTCAGACCATTTGTCTCGCGTAACACAAGTAATAGAGAAGAAAATTACTTTAGATCAAGAAATGCATATGTCGATATGAAAAAAATCATAAAATAATGTACTACCTATAGACTAAGCTCTGGAAGCATTTCATAAAACTAACATAAATGTAGAACTTATTAAAGCTGTAAAAAATTTTTATAACAACAGTGAAGCGGTTTGTATGTATTTAGAATGATTTCCAAATCAACAAACGTCTTCTGAAAATACTTTTCTTCGGGTAGTCCAACGCGGAAGCTCGACCGGAAAGTTTTAGAACTGGCATTAGCTGATTCGGCTTCAAATACACACCGAATTTCTCATTAATTTGAAGTTTCCCAGTCCTCTGTTTGGCACACATTGAGTACAAATAGATTGCATACTTACCATCTTACAGTCTGTAAAAGGCCAAGGACTAACTCCGACTGATTACCCTTTGGGCAGTATTTTAGCGATTGGCTTTGAAATCGTACCAATATAGACCTAGAATTTCCAGGAAAAGTATAGCTGATGGATGAATGCTGTTTTTCCAGGGCTGGTATTCTCAACTTTCACAATTACGGCATGGTACGTCGCGCATCCAAAGGAATATCTTCCAAAACTTCTGGCAAAACTTCTTCTAAAAGCTGCAAGTAAGAATTCCAATTAAAGCCTGCTGGTAATTCTAACGACCCTATTAAGGTGTTGTTCAAAATCGCAACCCTTAAATTCACTCTAAAGCACTGCTAAAAGGAACCCTGGCGGATCGTGTGTGGATTTTCATCAGCCCAAACCATGTGGTTTATTCACGACGGTTTGGTCTGCGCATTTTACTCATGCTGTACGAGATTACCTTGACGACATCGGTCGGGGTGGATTTAGCCCATGGCCCCCACGTAGCCCTGATCCTAATCCATTGGACTTTTACTATGAGACACGGGAAAGAACTGTTATATGCTACCGAGATGACTGCCATCGATGATTTTCATCATCGCATCAATCCTGCTTTTACGACAATAGTTTCCACGACTATCGGATTGTCGGATTTGTCGTGCATAATTGTGTGTTGAAAAGCAAGATCAGCATTTCGAACAAATTTTGGGAATATTTTTGTTTTGGTGAATTTGCAATTCGTGTCTTGCAAGTTTTTTAAGTTTGTGAGTTTCATTAATTAAAGAGCTTACTTTTTTGTTATTATTTAGGTGTTTTCTGCATAATTTAATTTAAAGTAACAACAATAGTGTTTTGTAAAAAGTATGTCTCCTTCGAAACAAGGAAACAATGATATTATCTTTAATTCTTTCTCATTAATATCAGCCGCATTCAGTAGTGGGTGGTAATGTATAAGAACTTTAACTTGCTGTAACTTTATTATTATTGGGCTTTCGTCAAAAGTTTCTTAAGAGAAAAACATTATTTTGGTACCCCTAGCTACTTACCTCTCCTCCGTACGTTAAGAAAGCCGTTATTCGGTAAACTTCCGATATATTTAAACATGTGAATTGTATCAAACGTATCAATGAACAAAATAAGTCTGACTAAATATTCGTTACCCTCTGACAAAGTCGAGATAACAATAATAATAATACAAAATGCATGCATATTAATTACTTTCTGTTGGAAAAAACGACATTGTAAAGAAAGACTCCTTTGTCGAATTTTCAAAATTAAAGCGTAGCTGCAACGATCATATTTCCAACCATGTTTGCCTAGAAACTGTAGATTTTTCCAATTATAAAATTAAGAAAGAATAGGTAGACGTATAAAATGAAATGCCTTGAAATCATAGCCTATTTTTCATGCACCAGGATGTAGAATAGTATGGGAAATATTTAATAAAAGAATAGTTGTTTAAAATGTATTTTAGTGACAGATAACTAGTATTCAATATTTTACTAGCTCTGTATATTTACTAACAGAACTTTAATATAAAACCCAGTAGACTGTCTTATTGAAAGACAAAAATATCAGCGAAATCTGTCATGAAGGTTATAATACAGACAATATTCCGACGTTTTTGAAACGACCGTTTAGGTGGTTTTATCTGCAAGTATACAGAATATGTGCTAGATCTTTTAACATGCTCTATGTGTGTTGTAAAACTCTGCCAGGTATAACATAATACATAAAAGCGACCATAAATATATTTTACAATTTCGCCAAGTGAGGTATAACTCCTAGCGTATGAATAAGGTATAGAGTTATAAAACTACCCTCGTTTTTGCTTGTTGAATCAAATTTTATAACGACATTATTTTATACGGCGCAGATTTAAAATTAATACTAGCTGACAGTGCAGTAACACGTTTCGCATTCTAAATCCCTTCCTTGGTTGAAAGAAAATATAAAAATCCCTATCCTCTTTCATCTTCAATTTACCGCTAACAATTTTCCATTTGCTGCACTTTATTGGGAGTTATTTCCGACTTTTCTTGGGTAAATTAACACTACTAATTAGCAGAAATCCTGAAGAGTCCGTTCGCTAATCGAGTTGTTCGGCATCGTTCGAGCACCCCACATTCCCATAATAACTTCTCAAATGAGGACTAATTTAATAGCGCTACTAAAATTTTACGACAGTTTTTCAAGTAGAAACGACAAAGCGTACAAATTTGACTTCCTTTTGTAAGAAAGTAATAAAGAGGACCACGTGTCCCATTTGCTTTATACTTGCGCTGTTTTCATTGTATTCTTTATCCTGTTCTGGTAACCTATTCAGTTTATTAACAGCCTCGTAACAAATTGGGTTAACTGAAAACCCGACCGTGCCTAAATTCGTTCAGTTCGGTTTTACGGTCCACTTTCTCATAAGTGAAGTTATTAAGAATGTTATGAATTCATAAGCGTACGCATATTGGTCGGTTTTATTTGGCTTTAAAATTTTACCGTCATCTGCATATTAACGCAACATTGATGGGACTCGAAACGACGTTTAGATGACATAATCTTGGCTGCAGAAAGTTATACGGGTCGCACAATATGTAGTTGCGTTGTGTATGTAAAAGACTTGTAAGTTTGCAATTATAAATGTAAATGTTTAGAAGTTAAAATATTAGATCTATGATGTCTAGAAAAATTTAGGCTCGTAAGAAGGTATTAAATCGTATCTCCTAATTAGCTCCAAGTGAAAAATAGAGCAAAGTTGGCCTTGAATAAAAGAATCAGCACCACAATTTTAATAAAAGAAATGAAGACATTTAATATACATATTATATAATTACACACATCCTATTCAGTGATTGTATTTTAAAATATGAAAATATGTTTTTGGAAATACAGGAAATCTGCAACAGTGATCGTTTTAACAATTAATGCTCCACATTTTGTTTGACAGTTGCTGTAAAATAGATAATAAAGCTGTGGGGAGATTTAAATATACACAAATACACTTTACAAAAGAATGTTTCCTTCTGGATAGTTTTGTTTTTTGTAGCCGAATGTCCTGTATATTTTTGCTTTTTGCATTCTTCTGATTGATATTTATATCTGTATGGTTGGTTGCCTACATAATAGGCGTAATTGACGCGTTCTTTTTAAAAGTATACATAGGCAATGTATTCTAAAAAGAAAAATTCCCTGTATATATATATAATACGTATAGATATATCTTCTTCTTCTTCTCAGCCTTCTTCTTTCCAACTGTGGGTGTAGGTCTCCTTTAGTCCCTTCCAATCTTCTCGGTTTGCTGCTCGTCTTCTCAATGTTAGACCGCTGTTCTTTTGATGTCGTCCGCCCATCTTTGTTGTGGGCTACCTCGCTCTCGCTCTCTTAATACCCAACCATGGACGCCCTTGTTCTATTCTAGCGTTCCATCTGTTGTCCCTTTGTCTAGTGTTGTGGTCAGCGAATCTCCATTTTAGTGTTTTCACGTGTTTTCTTATATCTGTTACTTTTGTTTTTGATCTGACCCATGTGTTGCTTTTTCGGTCCCTTAGCAAGATGTGTAGTATTCGTTTTTTCATTGCTCGTTTAGTTTTCGGTATCTTGTCTATGTTTTTCTGGGCCAGGGTCCAGGTTTGAGCGCTGTAGGTGAGGACTTGTAGAATACCTTTGTCCTCAGATGTTGGGGTATGTTTTTGTTTCTGAGCATATAGCTTAGTTTGCCGAATGCGGCCCATCCTAGTTTCATCCTTCTTGTAATCTCTGTCCTTTGGCTTTGTTTGTTTGGTTTTATAGTTGTCCTAGATAGATATATTCAGATACCTCTAGTGTTATGTTGTTTATTTTGATTTGTAGAATGTCTACCGTGCTGGTCATTATTTCAGTTTTCTCTTTGTTCATATATAGTCGAACTTCTGATGATTTTGCGTTGAGTTCTGGCAGCATAGCTTGGAGATCTTCTTCGTTTGTGGCTATCAGTAGAATGTCGTCGACATACCTTAGATGATTTAAAGTGGGTCCGTTGAAGTGAATGCCCTTGTGCTCCCATCTTAATTTTTTTGAAATGTCTTCGAGGGCTGTAATGAAGAGCGTAGGGGACATCTGATCTCCCTGGCGCACACCTCTTTTGATTGGGATCTCGTTGGTTTCGTCGGCCATTTGTATTTTTATTGTCGTGTTCTTGTTTGCGTTGCTTATTAGCCCGGCATAACGATGGTGTACTCTACTATTCCATAGGGCTTGGTCCACTGCCCACATTTCTAGTGAGTCGAAAGCCTTTTCGTAATTTACGAATGCCATGTATAGTGGTAGATGGTATTCTATGGTTTTCTCAAGTAAGATTTGGAAAGTTATTAAGTGGCCATTTGTGCTGCATCTTTTACGGAATCCAGCCTGTTCGATTGGTTGATATAGTTCCAGTTTTTTTTGTCTATCTTTTTTGTGATTATTTTGGTTTTGGTTGTAGTAGTTTATATGGTTGCGGCAATTGGTCGGTAGTTTTTTTAGGCATCTTTTGTCTCCCTTTTTGTGAATTAGGATTGCATTTGCAACTTTCCACGTTTGGGGTACTTTACCTTCCGATAAGCATTTATTGTATAATGTTTTGATACTTTTTTATAGTCATTCTCCTCCCTGTTGAATCATTTCTTTTGTGATACATACATATAGATATACAGTGTGTCTACTTAAGTTGGAACCATATGGAAAACTTTTTTATCATTGGTTTTGTGAAAAAATTTATTTTTGATAAAAAGTTGTGCAGGGTCCAAAACTTAAAATGCAATCATCAGATATCAATTTTTTTAAGCCGTATACGAGGTTTGTCAAAAAATATCAATTTTACTCAAGAGTAAAGTACCTTTATTTTTTACTATACAGCAGAATGTTATAAAGTAAAGTTATTTTGAATTATAAGTTATATTCCAATATGCAATTACAGCCATTTAGCATAACAATTAAGGTTTGGTGATTATTTACGTTTTACATTATAAATTATTTGTAGTTATAAATTTCAATACTGAATTTATCTCTCTTATCTGTTAAAAATATGATAACCTTTCCGTTTGTTAATGTTTTTGAACAATCTTGCAATTTAAATACGTAAAGAATGCATAATAATTATTTATTTTAGATATAGGAAAATCCATACAAAGAATATTTAGTAAACAAACATCTATTTATACAGTAACAAAAATAATTTTAATTGTAATTTTATAAATACCAACTCACTCTGACATTCACTGTCAAATATTTCATGTCAGTGCATCCTAGATTATGTTAAATTGTATCAAGCCAGAATAATTAATACGGAATGATTAGTAAATAATCACCAAACCTTAATTTTTAGGCTAAATGGCTGTAATTGCATATTTGAATATAAATTATAATTCAAAATAACTTTACTTTATAACATTCTTCTGTATTGTAAAAAATAAAGGTACTTTACTCTTGAGTAAAATTGATATTTTTTGACACACCTCGTAGACGGCTTAAAAAGATTGATATCTGATGATTGCATTTTAAGTTTTGGACCATGCACAACTTTTTATCAAGAATAAATTTTTTCACAAAACCAATGATAAAAAAGTTTTCCATATGGTTCCAACTTAAGTAGACACACTGTATAAGCTTTTAATTTAAAACCTGTTCTTTTTCTACTTTTCCGAATTATATACTTTTGTTAATCAACCAAGTCTGCAATTTAAAAAGTAATTATCGTTTATACATGATTTTATGCCTTTTCCTTTGGTACGATCGACAGCACATCACGCGTAACGCCACCAGTATAAACTGAACTCTGACTACTATGGCGCGCATTCTCCATGCGGCCGGTACAAAGTCCAAAGTGTTACGACTGTACTATACACACAAATATGTATTCAAAGAGATTTGTCTCAATACTTGAAAAATCAATTTTTACCATCTTTTCGTTCTTTCGAGATTGTGAGTGAACTATTAGCCACACAGACTTCGTTCTGTGCTTTAATGAAAGCAAATTAAATGTACTACAACTTTACTTTTAATGACTTTTCTCATAGGACGAGCGATTTTGCCAATATTTTGCTCCGAAGGGGAGCAAAACTTAAAATTGTCAATTTTCGGGAAAAATGGACCATCTTCGAAGGGCCACAGCTTGGTCCCTATAGGGTTTATAGAGCTGCGGTTGGGCTTAAATTGCTGCAAATTTAATTAACTTTAAAAAGTACTAAGATTTGTTTGTCGAAAAACGCATAGTTTATGACTTTTAGAGCCAAATGTCAAAAAAGTCCCAAAATATCGCAGCTTTTCGCGTGGTGCGCAGCGAGCACAATTTTTTCGAAGTTGCAAATTTGGATTTACACTACCCTAAGTGGTCCATACAACATACCAAAAAATCAGAACTACATCAGGCTTTGCGAATTTAATGTCGATTTCTACTGGGCTAAAACGAAAAGCAAGCTTTTTGTGTCACTAGACGACACATCGAATGACAAAATTCCTATATATGCAGTGTAGGAAACCAATATGCCTGCAGTGTTCTAAACCCAAGTGCAACGCTTGTATAAACAACGCCTAACTTTAGGATCTGCCTAATGTTTATTTTCAAATGTTTTGTATTTATTTTTCCCAGAAATATTTTATTTGTTTTATATTTCATCAAACTAGCTTAAAAAGTTAACACTTATTTTAAGTTTTCATTTTATATTCTATATTTCAAATAATCAAATTTTGTATATGTTACATTTAAACATTTTTTCTACTGCGTTTTTTGCAAAACAATGTTACTTAAAGTGTATCACCAAAAAATAATAAACGTGTTCCTTGGGTTTATCTGAATTTTTTTGGAGTTTTGTCAATTTTTGACCTTTTCCTCAGTTCCTAAAAGTAGCAGTCTCACAGACGGCACGTGTCCGTTTATGCACTAAAAATCCACGTGTCTGGTTAAGGGTTAAGTAGACAACATAAAAAAATCCGCTGGTAAATCGATACCTTCTATAATCAATAAGGTTTGTTTCTAAATAAAACTATTGTGAGAAAGTGGTATTAAAAAACATACAGGCAACGAATTATGGAAAACGAATACTAAGGTCAACAACCACAAATTCAGATAAGAACCCTACTTAAGGAAGTATACATTTATCATAGTTCCTAGAACAGGCTTATCACTACAACAAAACATTTTAAACACACCTCCAAACTTTGTTAAAAACTATCAGTATCGCTTTAAGTATATGGCCCAAGGTAGAAACCAAGGGCACTGTGAACTAATTAGTTGCAAACAGCACTTAAAAGATAAGCATAATATGCAAATTCATGTAATACTGAAAAATAATGTTCAAATATAATTAACCTTTGAAACCCTTACAAAGGAGACTAAACTTCCAAAATAAATTGTATCCCTATTTCAATATGTTTAACAGGTCATTATCAAAAGCAATACAAGCGAAACAACAGGAGTAATTACAGCAGCAGCACATTTGACGCAAACATAAAAACAATTACCTGACTAACAGTACCAATATGCTTCCTTAACCATGCAGGATCCAAATTTTTCACATCATTACCATCCAGGTACACTTGCCCTTTGGTAGGATCATACAGTCTTAGTAAGAGAGCAGCTAAAGTACTTTTGCCTGAACCACTGGGCCCCACAACTGCCAATGTTCGACCAGGGGTAATGTCTAGTTGCAGATCATTAAATATTTTAATGTCATCCCTGGATGGATAACTAAATTCGATGTTTTGAAAAGCAATATGCCCCTCAAGTGGTGCCAATGGTATAACTCCTCCTACCAACAAATTTATTTATTTAGATCATTCTATACAAAGTCAATGAGTTCGAGTCTTCACATCACCGATTTTAATAAAATGGATATGTGGTTTAAAATAGTGTAAAAAATACAAATTATAGGGCTTGAAATATGATGCAATCTGACTCAATTTATGAACAAGTTACAAGAGTTACAAGCTAAAAGACAATTTACTCTCCCACACTCTCATTATGGAAATGCAGTTTAATAGGGAAAATTGTGTGTGTCCCTTGCCATCTTCACAAATATTTACTAACACAAACAAAATAAAAACAAGTTACATAATTTCTTTAAAAAATATGTAACTTGAGTTCTATTTGCTATGTAAAATAGGGAATACAAAGCCCTGCAATTTACAATATACTAATTTCTCTTTCATTTTCTATCGTAGTCGTACACAAAAATCAGCATTAATTACAGGTTGTTGACATCTATATAAATAATATTTTGATGGTGTGATTTGGTTTTCATCATATTATTGAAGACTAGCTGATATTTATAGTCACAACACATTTCTATATGGAGAATAAGAGAGTATACCTTTCAGCTTGTAGCCCACAGCCTTGCTCCTGAAGACAAAAATTATTTTCCCTTTGACGTGAAGGTTTAAACAATACTTGATTCAGCAAGGAGCATTCATTCGAAGAATATTGTTTACCATTTGAAGGAATAGAAGGTTGTCTGTCTATGAGCTCCCAAAGCCTGGATGCAGCTCCAACAGATTTATTTAATTCAGAATAGAAGCTGGATAGGCCTCCGACTGATACACCAATGTATGCCGCATAAAGTAAAAATGATGATAAATTTCCTACAGTAATTGTACTTGCTGATACCATAACACCTCCATAATACAGAACCGATATTATTATTATATTACCACTTAATCCGGTCTGTAATGATTAAGGAATTAAAAAAAGGGGATAATTTTATTTATCTCTGTTATTAAATAATGCATTTACCATCCCATAAAAGAATGCCCGTGCTTTTGATTCCCTATACCCTAATTGTAAAACTTTTTTAATAGAATTTGTGTATGTATCCATTTCTCTTGGTTCACGACTGAACATTTTTACTGTACGCATATTTGATATACGTTCTTCTGCAACTTGAGTAGCTTCCGCCAAGGTGTCTTGCACGCTTTTTGTTATGTTGCGTACAAATCTTCCATATATCACTGCTATGCCAGCTACAGGTGGAACAATAGCTAGGCCTACTAGAGCCAACTCGGGGGACATATAAAACTACAAATCATAGCATTAACAATACCACTATTTTATTTTTAAATGTAACTTTATATTACCATCATTCCGCTACCAGCTAAAACCATAATGGTAGACCTCAAACCATCTGATATGTTATTTGTTAATGCTTGTCCAACTAACTGTGTGTCTGAAGACAGTCTGTTGATTAACTCCCCAGTGGAACGGCTGTCAAACCAGCCCTGTTCTTGTTTTAAAACAGAAGAA
>JABXWE010009731.1:0-20864 GCA_014611495.1 Limonius californicus
TTACTTGTAATTAAATTATTGAATAAATTGTTTATAAAGCCAAGATGGGTTTTAATTAAACACACCTCGTGACTATATATATATATATCTTTGTTTTTTTTACATTTCCCGGATTGTTCTCTATTGGATTGTTTACCCAATTTTCCATGTTCGGGGTAGTGAACTGCCCACGCGCGTGGTTTTAAGATATTTTCCGTAATATTGTGCCAATACTAACATTTATAGAAATATTTACTTTTCAATGGGATCTAAAATGCATTTTAAGAGGTGTAGTAACTGTGATGGTGATGTTAAAATAATTTTTCAGAATACAACAGAATTTTTAAATGTGTCGTTTTTTAATGGTTATAAATTTCATAACTTAGCAATACATCTATACATGCAAAAGATTGTCCCGTTTATGTTGTGTAACCACAGTAGTAATAGTAGTAGTGTTTGCATACTTGTTTACAACCATGTATTGGCATCAAATTTGTGATAACATTTTTGTAAATTGCATTTATCAGAAATTTAATTACATTCAAATGAAGCAAATAAAAACTAATAAACCTCATTATAATTATTGATAATATTCTATATATTTATTAATCAACATTCATTTCCACTAGGTAACCCAAGAAGCAATTAAAAAATATCCTCAATGTCGTTTAAATTTCTCTAGTTCATTCTCAGTACTAAAATGATTTTATGGCTGTTCAAGCAAGTTGTAGGCTCAGAAAAATGTCTGTTAGAAGGACCTACCGATGGCCACCGGTGATTAAACTGAATATAACGAATATCCAATTTGCACAAAAGGTTATAAATACATGCGGAACCGAAAACTAGACATTTTATATAACTGCATAAAACCATTTTCAATATTTTAGTAGAGAAACTCTAAACTGAAAATTAAGGCGCCTATGAAATTTTAAACATTTTCATGGTCTACCTGTTTCTTCAGAAACTACTAATAAGAGTGATATAAATGGTTTTCCATAAATATTGTGATGCAATAGACGATAACAAGGTCTGCAAAAACCATTTTTGTTTGGAGAAATTCAATTCTGATTCCTTTACATGAATTTTTTGTTATATAGCTCTTCTTAATCCTAAGTATTATATCATTACAATTTGTATACTTTCAACTTACCTACCTTTAAATATGCATGTATATGACATTCTTCGAAAATAAAACAAATATTGTCATACATCAGCCACAACTTTTTTGCTGATTGAAGATATTTATATGTTATGACTTTTGGCAAATTTTGGATTCAAACTCGAAACTTCAAACCAGGGAATTTAACTGAATTTAACTGTACACGCTTCAAAAACTGTGAATAATTTTAAAAATAATCTCAAAAACTCCATATAAGATATGGGGAAGGAAAGGGAAGTCCACAATTAGTTTTTTACTTTTATTATGACACCTCATAAACATATGCGAAAATTTTGAGTTTGAAAAACCCGTAAATAAATTAATTTAAACTTTGTTCGTTTAATAGCAGTAACATATTAATGAGAATGTAATTGGTGAGCACCTGAAAATGATATTATGTAAAAAAAATAATTTTCAAGTAAAGTTCTTCAAACTGCTTAATTACTTTTTTAAAAATTTAAATACCCGTGTGTCGGAAAATCGGTAATTACCTTGGTATAAACTTTAGATTCCTTAATAGTCTTTACATGTTTATGTTTACGATCATTTGGGGAAAAGGAATGGAGAAAAATATCTCCCCTACCCAAAATGTAAACATGTTTCATAAATGGTTGTTGAAAACTCGTACATATTCTTCTTAAGATCTGCTTTAGACGAAGTCAGTCAAATTGACACTAACTTTATATTCTTTAATAAATAGCCTCTTGAGAACGTAATTAATTCAAAACTTTGATAATGTTTGAAAAACATGTTTTGAAAACCTCGCCCCAGATCTTGGTGGTCTAGTGGTTAACGCACTTGCCTATACAGCCAAGGGACGAGAGTTCTATCCTGGCTGAGGTCGGTGCGATGGAAACAATCTGAAAGTGGACCTTCTGTGCGATAAGAAGTGAGTGGGTCAAGCAGGACACGGTAAAAATCACTATTGGGGTTTGAACTACTCCAGGTAGGCAAAATTTATAGTTAGAGTGTCAAATATGGACTGAGTACAAAGAGATACTTGAAAAACCGCGTCCTAGATCTCGCTCAATCGAACTACAAATAATACAATATAGGTCAATAGATCCGAATTTACAACATTTTTGTGAAAATTTGTAATTTTACGCTTCTTTGTTCAAAAATCGTTAACTAAATTTGCATAAAATTTAATACACAATAAAAATAATAGATAATGTGTTAAAAAATGTATTACGGACTGTTTAAAATTTACAAACACAGTACTACTCGTTTTTACTGGATGATTTTATGCAGTGTAACAGTTTTAAACTGGAAGATAATAAAGTTGTTTAGATACAATTCACACATTCTAGGAAAGTAAAGCGAATATGATAAGTGAAATTTCAAATATTGCAAAATTTGATTTAGAGAGTTAAACGGAAATTTCTGTTTTGAAAGTCTATAGAAACCGGGTGTGCCGAAACGAATTTTTTCATCTTCTTCTTTTTCTTATTCAGTTCTTGTCCATGTGCTATCGACTTTGCGAATTGGTGGAATAGAATTTCTGGGACTTTTTAGTTTTTTGGTGGCTTTCGATAGTGTAGTCATTTTGTTGGGAAGGAGATAGGTTACTTACGTATTCGTTGAATGTTTCGTTTTTTCCGTGGATCAGAGAGGAAATCAAATCAGAAGATGCACAACAAACTATGTGAACAGGATACAATATCATTCCAATGTGTTAGTGCTCAATTTATTAGACAATGTAAATACCACTCGACGTTTGGATAAACTAAAAACATTAGACCCTACTAACTAGGGATAGTATAAGTACAGGGGATCGCCACTGGGCGACCTCCCCTCTCATTTCAATTTAGTCTACATAGTATATAAGAACAAATTTGCTTATTAACCATATGGCTAATTGTAAAAAATGCAGTATAATAAATTTAAAAAAAACATCAGTAACGATTTTGAAATGATCTAAGAACATGTTTCCAAAATTGCCTTCAGGGTTTGGTTAAAAGTTTGTGACTAGATAAAGGTCTCGGAGACCTAGTAAACTGTTTTTTATTCATTAGTGAAATATAGCTGTATGGCGTTTTATGAAATTTTGAAATCCTGAGGTTTAGTTACCAATAGCGTGCCTGTATTTCCAGAAATGATATCACTATCAACATCCAGTTACACCAAAAGTAATTCTTAACCCATTACGAAGATTGATATTCAGTTTTAAGTTTACACGCAACATCATATCTTTTCTTCTTATTAATACTTTCTGTTGTTATGGGCCAAATGAGCTTTTTCGTCGACCCGCAACAGGGAAGGTGGAAGTGCCTTCGGCTTAGTTCAGAGGAGTAGGGGTGATTCACGAGAAACCCTTTAGGGAAGGAAATCGGACGTGGTTGTGTACAGAGTAACTCAAAATCACAGCTGATTGCAAGTTCTCGTGTAAGGCCGAAGCAGCAGCAGCTTACGGAAATCAAACTCACCTTTATTGTGCCTCCTCCTGTATATTAAGCTTACAAAGTTCATGCACAATACAATACAAGTAAAAGATATGGTAAATTTTGAGGCAAATATAATTCTATTGCTTACGCACAAAACGGTAATAATTGTAGTTGAACACAGAGGGAAGTTAGAACGTTCAAACAAAGAGCTCGCCGCCACTGGCTTGCGATATTTACTTTACTAAACACACAGATCTGCACAGCCAGTGACGTTCGAGTTTACAGATATTACTTACACTTTACGAGTAATAACTAAAGCAATTGGCGACTGAAGATCGCCTTGCGTTGCATAAAAAAAGGGCTCAACGCTTTAAACCAGTCAAATGAATCTCGGAACATGAAAACTTGTTCCGAGATTCATCCAACACAATAACAATTTTTACTTAGTTTTCTTTAAATAGGGAGTAGAGAGAGGAAGGAGTCACGGGGTTGAAAGCTGTAATCCGATACAGGCCGAGAGAACAATTTCACTAAATTGTCTGTAATGCGGCTACCTCTCTGCTAATATTTTCAATCCGACACAAGTCGAGAAATATTCTGCCCCCAGGCGAGAAAAAAATTGATACGGTAGGTATCTTAATTCAACAGAGGCGCGACCGACAACTCCGGATCAAACTCACATGTGTTCCCCTTCAGAAATTTAAGCTGACTCTTGTTCTATTTGTCGTCGGCACTGAAATCTTAACGAGCAACCGGGTCGAGCGGAGTCGACTGGCGAAAAAACTAACGAAAGTATCCAGCAGTTTGGAACGTATCATCATATTACGAAATATGTTGCATGAATTCTAGAATAAAATATTCCACTTGGAACTTCCGGGCCATTTTGCAGACAAAGGATTCTAAGAACTGTTTTCGATCGGCACTAAAGACTAAACATACATGACAGCGTTCCCTTATGGAGTTCCGAAAAAGTGACCTCCCATAAATTAACCCTTAGAAATAATAAAATAATAGTTTAAACCAACCTGCATAGAGATTCTTATTGAAGGATGGTATCTCCTTGCGAAGTCTTTCATTCCTTTTTTGGTTAGAAAATATGATAGTAGTAGTAGTAAAGCTCATTATAATTACTTCATTCTTGTTGTTAAATAAACATACTTATGTGTTTTAACAAGGTGTTGGTAGGTATTGGCGTTGTGTGAACTTGATGGTGTCTGAATTTTTGGCAGTTAAATGCATTTAGATTTAATTTTATCAAAAGCAAAATTTGAAAATATAACATCTAGGCTCCGATAACTTATACTTTAATTCTTAATTGTATTAAACCTGGAACATCCATACAAATACGTTTTTAAAAACAAACAGAGAAAGTTATTAATGTATGCAAAAAGCTAAGCAAATTATTTTCCCATTTTTTAATCAAACTACAATAATAACGTTTTTTTTATTGTTTCAGGTGAGAGAATCATCGTCATCCTGGTGGACCGTTAAATATATTTTACCTACGTCAGTTAGCATACTCATGATCGTCTAGGCAATCTTTGTTATAGTAAGTAAAACTCAATCTATATATTAACCGTACGCTTAGTAGTGACGATTTAGCAATTGTTCACTTATTCGACCTGCTTTGTTCTCAATTTTGCAGGTTTAGTTCGCAATAAAAAGTAGAAACGCGAAAGCACAATATTGCTAAAATGGAAGGCGTCGGTTGATTCCGGCACTGATAAAAAATCAAGGTTTTGCTTCACACACTAATGAACAAGAATTTACCGTTCGTTCCCTAAAATTGCTCGTCTTAAATTGTGTTTCTCTACTCCTGCGTATCGTAATATCTTTTTCCATTACCTCGGTTCTCCCAGGACGAGAAAGGAACTCAGGTTCCGTGGCCTAATAAGAAGATACGGTCGCGCTCTTACAGATTAACCTTTATGAAGTTCTGCTATGCGACTGGATTATTCTTCTCGGAGGATTTTGATTCATTCAAGCAAACAGAAACGCTCCATGTGCCAAAACGTAGACATCCATTTGGATGGAGCCCAAATTTTCGGCTTTGTAGACCAAACAGTAAAACATATTTGTGCAAGGCGGAAAACGAAGGCGGCTTCCTCATCACGTGAGTTTTAAATGTTTCACAAATATCTGTTGTAGTTGGAAACTTTCTAAATTTTAATGGCGTCTGTAATTGATACTTCGATTGCGATGCATAAATACATAAAGAGTTTTGATGGCTCAACCTGTTCCCATTTTGCGCAAAGAACAGAGTCTAATCGCACTGTGTATAAATTTGCAACCATTCCGCCTTACTGGATCATGGAAATGGTTTTGCAATTAAAATTTTCGTATAATTTAGGCAGTCGTGGTTGCGACCTTTGAATATACAGAACAATTACTTCATTAACACAAATGTATTCTCCTAATCATGCAGTGCATTTCAAAATTTGCGTAGTTAAAGATTTTAGAAGCGCCGGCGTGTGCTTGAGAAATTCTGCGAAAACTTAATTTGAATAAGAATTAGCAATTCTGATAACATACAATGAGTGTCATAAAACATCCAGTAATTTTTCTCGGGATTGTTTGATATTTATTTAATTTTAATTCAGCGTGAATTAAGTAACATGGTCAAAACTATAGTGCCAAGTAAAATATCTACCAAATTAACACGAAATTGAGGTTAGTTCGTCGTCAAAAAGATTAAGATTAAAAAGCTTATAACATATAGTTAGTTTGTATAAAGGTTGATATACAGACCAATTCTTATTCTGTGATGCTGAGTAAGTTGGTATTTTTAAATCTAAACAGGAACCCGTCGACGTGTTTTTATTTCCCGGTTGTTTAACACGTTCGATATGCTGAGATCTGCGACATTTTAAAATTTTTTGTACACCTTTGTTGGGGAAAAGAAGTTAGCAAATACGGTAGGGCGTTTTATACACAAACTTCGAGTAACTCCCAAGAGATATATTTGAAATGCGTCGTCTAAACTGGAAATTTAACAAAATACGCTGTTTAAACTAAGAATTTAAGAAAATCTATACAGAAGTTAAAATGTAAAAAAATTAAGCAAATTTAAACTTTGAAATTAACAAAATTTAGATTTTTAACAGCAAATTTATAAAATACGCTATTAGAACTGTTGCAAATTTATCTAAATTGAAAATTTAAATAGATTTTATAAAAATTCAAATTGTTTACCAGTTGTACAAACTTTACCGTTTAAACTAGATACAAATATTACACTGAAAATTTAGCAAAATTTAAATTGCACCCCAAAGTTTAGAAAACTGGCGCTCAATTTACGACTGAAAACTTAAAAAGTTTTAGCTTAATCCGAAAATGTAAAATTTGAACTGGAAATTTAATAAAATGTAAGTAAAGCTAATTTTAATTGCACAATTTACAGCTTAATTGCAAATTTTATAAATAATAGAAAATAGGAATATATGATTTGAAGTGGAAACTTTAAAATTTAGTTAGTAATGTATCGTTTTCAACTACGAATTAAACAAAATTTTCTAAATTTAGTGTTAGAATTATGTATAATTTGCACTTTATATTGGCAATTCGGCTTCTGGATCAGGAATTGAAAGCAATTTTTATTTTAATTGTTGTATGTATTTCTAAAAGTCTAGTAATTTTATTCCGTGAAGTTTAACGATATGTACCTAACTTAAACTATATCTAAGTTAGAATTTAAACAAATTAGTGGATTGAATCGACAATTTCAGAAAAGTTAAACTTTACTAACTTGCTTCTTACAGAAAAAATATAAAAAAAATTAAAACACAATTAAAATTTTTTTTAATTATAATTTTCGTTTGGAAACTGAATTTACAGTGTAACCTGCAAATTAAGGTTTACCAAAACTTATATTTTAATCTACGATTTTGATTTGTAGTTACAGTTACAGTTTTTAGAAAGAATTTTAGAATAGTATAAAATTAGGAAAATTAAAATTTAAGCACCGTTTATACGAAGGCGGCCTCTTAGGTTTATACACACGACCACTAGGTGGCGCTATTGAGATGTGTCATTACCATTTTCGTAAAATTTGACATTTGTTATTGTGAAAACTGTGGCAGCTTAGAAATTGACCGAGTAGTTTGTTTACAGTGAGTGTTCAAAAAAGCGAGTTAGTGAAAAAATGGAAATTTCACGTGAAAGTTTTCGTTGGATGATTTTTTACGATTTTAATAAAGGCCTAACTCAACAACAATGAATAGAATCGCTTCGTTCAACTTTTGGCAATAAAGCACCATCAGAAAAGACTGTCTACAATTGGTTTACAGAATTTCGTCATGGTCGTGCGTCCGTCAGTGATGAATTTTGTGAAGGCCGCCAAAATCGGTTGTTATTCCAAAAAAACATCGATGCTGTGCATAACATGATTGAAGAAGATCGGCATGTGACTTATAGTCGCTCGTGTTAATTGATGATTAAAAAATTCAACCGAGGAACTGCAAAATCCGTATACAGCATCGTAACAGGTGATGAAACTTGGATATATTTGGATGAACCGGAAACTAAGCAGCAATCTACTGTTTGGGTGTTCCAAGATGAACCGAATCCCACAAAAGTTGTTCGTTCACCAAGCACTTCCAAGAAAATGATCGCTTGTTTCTTCGGTTGTACTGGACATATCGCAACCATTCCTTTAGAAAATTGAAGAACAATTAACGCTGAACGGTATACAACAATTTGTAAGACAGAAATCATCGACGAAATCGGGAAAAACAACCGAAAACGTCGCATCATTCTTCATCATGACAATGCCAGCTTTCACGTGGTACGTCAAACAATTGATTTTATGAAGGAGAAAAACATGGAATTAATGTCGATTTATCGCCTAACGACTTCTTTGTGTTACCGAATGTCAAACAAAAAATGCGTAGACCGCGGTTTTCATCACTTCAAGAAGATGTTGAAGCCTTCAAAAGCGGTATTCTTGAGATACCAATTTCAGAGTGGAAAAAATGTTTCGAGAATTGGTTTGAACGCATGCAAAAGTGTGTATAAATCTTAAAGGCGAATATTTTGAGAAGCAATAAAACAGTTGGTTCCAATAAAATGTATTTCTTTCCTAGTTTTTAAAAAAACTTAAAAGACTACCCTCGTAATAATGATTTCCATTCCATTCTTTATGTTCGTGAATGTCAAACAAAAAATGCGTGGACAGCGATTTTCATCACTCCGAGAAGCTGTTGAAGCCTTCAAAAACCATGTTTTTGAGATACTAACTTATTCATTATCATGATCCTCGTTTGTACCGCTTTGCGCAGTGTCGAGGCGGTGTGAGGCAAGGCTAAGCTAGTTTGTGCAGTCCACAACAGGGCCCGACTCTGCGGGTTACCGTGTTGGTGGGAAACCATGCTTGGCTTGCCCTGGTGTGTGTGAATGTTTTTGTTTATGGTCTTGTTACTCCTCTAATGCGACCGTAATTGAAGGAGTGCCATTAATTTGATTCCCAATGGCAAATGGAGACCGGGACCCAGTACAGACCACCCAGGGAATCAGAAAAATTTCCGACCCTGGAGAGATTCGAACCGGGAAGCGTTTAGACTATTACATCCAAAGCTTAGCTCCTCTACCACTGAGCCATCCCCGCCCCTGAGATAACTTCAGAGTGGAAAAATGTTTCGAGAATTGGTGCAAAAGTGTATAAATCTTAAAGGCGAATATTTTGAAAAGCAATTTGTTCAAGAAAATTTGCCTTTCCTAGTTTTTGTAAAAACTTACAAGGCTGCCCTCGTAGTTACAATAGGAAGCTTTACAAAATTGGCTGTTAAAACTGAAAAATTAAAAAAATTGTAATTTGCCTAGCCGTTTGGTAACTTTTAAATATAAAATATAATGTAACCTTATAATTTATTTTTAAATTTAAAAAAAATCGTATAAACAAACTTGAAATGTAGGTATAATTCAAAAAAGTTTTAGAAAATGTTTATATTTATTTAACAGATTTACAAAAGGTAAATATTTGAAATCTAGAATCACAGAGTAAACCGATCCTTAAAAAAGGTACAACCCTAAAATGCATTTCAGCATTTGATTAGAGAGTTTAGCGAAACTCTAATATGAGAATTTTACAAAGACTGGCCAACTAGAAATTTTACAAAATTTACACTTTGTAGCTCGAAAATTCAATTTACAGGTTGAATTCGAAATTCTAAATTTAACTGGTTACAAAATAAAGTATACGCTGGGAATTTAACTAATTGGAAATTTGAAAAAGTTGGTAGTTTGAATATGTAATTTTACGAAATTTGCAGTTTGCTATACTATTTTAAATAATTAGAACTTAAATTGAAAATTTAATAAAATTTACAGACATTTGGAAATTAGAAAAAAGGTAATTTACAGTATTAACCGGATTATTAACACACTTTAATATAAGGTGGAAATTTAACAACATTTATCATTTTAGATTAAAAATCAAGAAAATTTACAGGTTAAATTGGGATATTAAGAATATTTACGATTCCACTCTGAATTTTATTAGAATTAACAATTCGAGAAAAAGTTCATGCTTGCAAATAAAAAATTAACAACATTTATAATTTGAACTAAGCTTTTAACAATATTTATAGTGACAATTTGGTCAAATTTACAGTTTCAACTAGGAATTTTACATAATTTAGAATTGAAATGGGGAATATAGTACTTTTAATTAGGAATTCTAGAAAACATACGATTTAACTGGGGAATTTAGAAACCTAACAAAGAATTTATTGTAATCTACTTGCAGAAGTAGCAATCTCGCAAAACTTACACATCGAATGTGAATTTTAAAAATATCTTGACGACCGCTTTACTTTTTTGTGCGTGCTTTAAATACACGTTGAAGGCTGAGCGAGTGGAGATATACAGCGAGTAATTGAGGATGAAATTTTTGACGTTTTGAACAACTTTTCTCCTAAGCAGTTGGTCAAAGTGACATACTCAATGTCTCTCCCGACAAACGAGGTATGTTTTGACAATTTTCCATTTATTTGCTGGTTATAATCTAAGACTCCGTTTGCTCTATGATATTTTGTATGTAGTTTATGCATAGTTTCCCCAACGAGATTCTGGCTTTGCGATAATGAAACACCCTCATCGTTTCATTTTCATAGTTTTATTCAACAATTAAAAGCAGGCTCCCACGACTTAAATATTAGTTGAAATAATCTTCAATAATTAAGTAGTTGAAAAGGTAAACACAAGCGTAGCATAAACTCTACAAACTTTAATTTAATCAGTAATTACGTCTCGCGTCCATGAAATTAATGTTTATTAAACAAGTGGATGTAATGCACTGTAAACAATGTAAATTGTATTAAGTATTCTTTCTTAATAATAAAGTTCATGTACTTACTGATTAAAATTAGTTGTATTAGCGCATGTTCGTTCATCGCGGAAAGATATTCTACAACTTATGAAATAGCAGAGATATTCCTAAATAGCTAATCTCATTAAAATAGAATCGTATCATGGCTACAGTAACAGGAAATCATTAAGCCGAAAATGTTATCTGGACATTTTCTGGTTAGTCGTGATTTGTACAAGGCATCGGTACAAGCTGGCTGAATATTATTAGTTAAAAATTAAATTTTTTGTTATTCGAGATGTCTCTGAGAAACCTTTGCAAACGGTTGAATGCAGCCTATAATGGGAAACACAATTAATATTTAATAACTTTGTATCCACGACATAAAAAATATTTAAATTTTATTACTATTTCGCTAGTGATGAATTCTAATTTCGCATGTCCTCTCATATACCAATCAATCAGATGCGGAGGCACTTGTTAAACCATGAGAACGCCTTATGTCTTGTTAATCATGACATATCTACGCTACTGGCAGGTAAATTTAAATTATAAGAATTTTAATTTAATTTAATTAAGTTTTAATCAGAAACCTATTCTGAAACACTATGTGTATGATATTTTTCTGCGGGTGAAAGTCAGGAACGTCGCGTCGCTAGAAATGTGTGCTGGCGCACAGCTTCTCCTTGTAAATATGTCGATGTAGCCTATATATTATGGACATTCGAGAATTCTGTGAAAAACAATGTTTCAAATTTTATTTTTAATTAACTATTTCATATCAAAACTGGACGGACGAGGCTAGAAGCAGCTAGAAGGTTCGAGTGCCCCATAAAATTGACTAACTACGCCTCTGGTGTCAATGCAAGAAAATATATTGTTACAATATGGTAACGTTCAATAAAAAACTTGCAATCCCCCGCAAAAAATATCCCACTTAAGGTTTTCCTTCAGCATTTGTCGTAAACTGTTTTCATTAGTTGTTCAAAACTATGATTTGGATTTGGAAGTATTTAGTTAACGTTCTTGATTTTCATATTCGAAGGTTGAATTAATTAACATGTTAATATTTAGTAAATGTAAGGCTAACCAAGTTTGGTAGCTACATATTTATAAAAACAGCAGAAACGCATAAACTTTAATGACAAATCTACAACATCTGAAATATAACGGGGGGGTTTGGTTTTTGAATGTTTATGTACCTACTTTCTTTGTATTCCAGCTCAAAATTATGGAACTTGCATATAAAATTTCAAACAGTTAGTTAAAAATGTCTAAGGCCTTTTTTTTCATTCCTTCATACTAGCCCTCCCCTCCCCGAACCGCTTTCGCATTACTTCAGGGGTGCGGGCGTCCCTTACACACTAAACATTCATGCAACATGCACCCTACACTTAACTAAGCGAAATGCGATCGCCCCAGCAGATTGACTACATTTCGCTGTGACCTCGAGTGGTAAGGCGTTCCCGCACTAGACCACCGCGGCCCCTCTGTCTAAGGCCTCTATGACACGGCACAAAATTTTGTTCAAAGTGTTTTTACAAAATTCTGTGTCGTGTCATATAGCAAAATTCTGTAGATTCATGTTCTAAAACCTACAGAATTTTGTACAAGGTCGGTGTCGCATCGATGCGCAAACGAGCAATTTTTAGTGTTTATTAACAATCACAGAGGGCTGGAAAAAATATATTAACACCGCCTGCCGTCACTCCACGCCCCCTGTCTTATCTCGCTCGCGGTTTTTATTGCTGCAGCTTGTTTGCTTTGTCGTGCGTTCATGTAAAATAAATTAATATAAGCGCTACGAACTTATGCATTAACCTAATATTATAAAATCTTGTTGGAATTCTGCTTTATCGACAGTCACATGGCTATTTTGGCAGTTTTCTCACAGATATCATCGTAATTTGCACCTATTTGCGCATGCTCACAGACAGAATTTTGTATAAAATGCTGTTCCGTGTAATACATGTTTTAAAGAATTTTGTACAAAATTTTGTGCCGTGTCATACAGGCCTAACTGTTGCTTGTGGTTGTTTTTACTTCACAGGCCTTGTTTTGCGAATTTGAAAATAGAAGATTGAGAAATTTGAGTTTCTTATACTGTATAAAGAATAAATTGATTTCGCGGCAAAATTATATTAGGTTTTGGATTCCAGCATCCCCGAAAATGCGTTTTTCGGAAAGTTCGCTATGGAATCAGTGTATTAGATGATCGCCATTCTCTTTTTCCCGTTCAAAGAGATCAAGCAAATGCAACACTCACTCTCGGCTTTGTGATCGAAGCGTTTCCCCACGCACGGATATAATTAACGTACTGCTATCACAAATGACGCCACTACAAATAAAAATTAGTTCTGAAAAGAGCTGTTTTACACACAAACTTGCCAGTTAACTCCTAAAACTCGACGTCAGACAGTATAAACAAACAAGATGACAGCTGACATATGACATCATCACGTAACCTTCTATTGTATTGTATTTGAAAGAGCGAGATCTAGGACACGGTTTTCCAAGCATCTCTAAGCATTGCAGCTATCATAGGCTTATTGTACACCCTTGCTTGCTTGCTTGCTTTGAAAGAGCGAAATCTAGGACGCGGTTTTCCAAGCATCTCTATGCACTTATGCCACATTTGGCCCATTGTACACCCTAACTAAGAATTTTGCCTATCTGGGGTAGTTCCAACCCCAGTAGTGATTTTTAACGTGTCACACATCGTAGTGGCACGGGACCTACGGCTTTACTTCTTTACTTCTCGACAGAAGGCGCATTTTCAGATTTTTCCCCGCTAGAAAAATCTCGCCGACCTCAGCCAGGTTTGAACCCGCGTCCCTCGGATCTAAAGGCAAACGCGCTAACCACTATACCACCGAGGCCGGTTCCCTTACTATTAATTTTGCTTATCTGGAGTAATTCCAATTCTAGTAGCAATGTTTAACGTGTCACACATCGCAGTGGCATGAGACCTACGGCTTTACTTCTTATCCGACAGAAAATGCACATTTTTCCCCGCTAGGAAAATCTCACAGATCTCGGCGAGGTTCAATCCCGCGTCCCTTGGATCTAAATCCAAGTGCGCTAATAACAAGACCACCGAGGCCGACTATCACGTGACCTAACTACGCGAGTCAAATCGAGAAGTAAACCGCCTAGTCATTTTATCTTTTTTTACTCATTTGAAATAAGTACACATACGTGAAAAACTTATCCTAATTCAACTAATTCAATTCTTCCAGTGATAACGCAGGGGTCGTCTTTTAAGATTTCAATAATATTATAAATTCATGGGTAAAATAAAGTTTCTTAACCAATTTCAAAATAATAGGGGACCTGCATTCCAGTGAACAAGGGGTAAACGCGGCAACCGGGTGTGAGAGCAAGGATCAGGAGCTCTGGCCTTTTGCCTTGCAGGCCAAACCCCTTCATTGGGTGTAGAGCCTTTCCTAATCTTTCTAATTTGCAAATTAGGCCAATATGTGTTTTCGCCTAGGAATTCTAATATAAATAAAATATTTGTCAGAACAATATAGTTCCGAAAGCGACTTCCTTTGAATGTTCCTTCAACAAAAATGTTTTCTGTAAACAACACAAAAATATTTTTTCCATTAGATGCCTCAAAACTTTACTAGTTAAAAAAATTACTATGAAACATTTTAAAAGCATTTGAAAATTTAAAATTTATTACTTCATTATTAACCTTATAAACAGTTTATTGCCTTTAGCAATAAGATAATAAGGATATAAAAAGTCAAATTGCAGGGATTTAAAAAATTACACGAATCTGATATTTGAAATTCCGTGTTATATCTGCCTTTGTTTATCCCATCTAATCGAATAAAGTCTATTCGTTTCCACTTCAACCAGTTCAACCATTCTTTTGTCTCTAACCATGTATAGTTGTCTCTATTTTTTAAGACTATGTCTTGCACTTCTTTTTTTAATTCCAATAACTAATCTTACGCAGATGTTTTCGATAAACTATTAATAATACAATTTAATATGGCATGAAGTTACAAGTGATTAATTACTAGTATTACTACCAAAAAACTGTTCAGTTAACAACGTCCTATTACGCCACACTTTTAAAAATAAGAATTATTAAAGTGTGGAAAATACGGGTTCCGCTTATTTATTTACGCTATTTTCCTAACCCACTACAGAGTAAGGAATATCGATTTTAAAACATCCCACGCGCAATTTTATACTTTCAACTACTACCATTTGAATATTTTAACACATGTCGTTTAGTAAGAAAGCGCCATTTATCTTTGAAAGATAAGTAGCATGCATCGATAAAATTAAAATTATTCTATTTAATCAACACTTTATATCACTCACAAAGAACTGCCCACCACTTAGTAAACGAACAATTCAGAATAAGTTATTAAAGTATTTAGCATATCAGTAGATAAATAGACATTCAACTGTTATACAGCTTGTGCACGTAAGCCAGTAATGCTTAATATAAAACATCTAGAGACTTAAACCATGAACCAGATTTGTATGCAGTAAGAATATAGATATACAGTGTGACTCGCTATAGTGGAACATCTTCAGGTATTGTTTTTAAATAGAACACCCTTTATATTTTCACATTTTTTATTTCAGCTTAATATTGTCTATCCAACGATCTCCTGTGTTTTGATATAGGACAAGGCGTTGTCGAGTTTATCTAATATACAGTAGAACCTCTCTAAAGTGACCACCCAAGGGACTGGTACAAAATGGTCACTTTAAGCAGGTGGTCAGTTTATAGAAAATTAAATTCCTAGTAGCTCATTCGATTTTTCTGATACACCCAAAATAAAAGGATAAACTTATAGATGGTGATACATATATCTACTAAATTACATAAACGTGTTGACATAAATATGTACATACATATGTATGTACAGACGTAGGTGCTACTACTGCTACATCTCAGACAAATAAACTATTGTTTAAAAAAACTATCCAAAGTTCTTTGTTTACTACTTTTTAGTCGTTTTTCACAAATTAGTTCACTTATTTTCCCCTTTGCTTGATAAATTGGAGCCAATATCTCCATTAAGTGCAGTTTATTACCTTAACCATTTTCAAGGGACAAGGTTTATTGGGCGTTCCGCGAATTGCTGGAATCTGATAAACTAACACTTTAAGATGAATGTTCATGGCCTTTTTAGCACTTTACTTGCAGAAAGTAAAATTAAAAACAGAATGATTTCTGACTGAAGGAACCTTTAAATAGGTATGCAAGGATTAACGTTCATAACATTCTAATCGTTAACTAAAGCTACCCCAGGAGTGAATCGTTACAATCATTTTTCAGAAAACTCCATCATTAGGATTGTAATGTACTGTAGTGCTCGTTCATCTAGTTAGTGGGGCTGTTAAGGTTTTTCATTTTTATTTTGTTTACATGGTTACATAATTCCATAATCTTGTACAGACGCAAATAAATCTTGCTTTCCAATTTTGTCTTCTGATTCGAATATATTTGGTGCTCGGACCTTCAATAAGATCCAAGCCCCATAGTACCAATGACGTAAAATCCTGCATTTTAATTGTATTAAGGAATGCCAGGTTTCAACAAGAAAGAATTTCTTTAAGTGCTCTATTGTATGTATAGGATTTACAACTTAAAATGGTAAGCAGATGTTGCAACTGAGCTGGTCACATTAAGGAGATAGATTTTAAATGGATGTATTTGTTGGTACTGGTCACTGGTCACAATAGGCGGGTGGTCACTATATAGGAAATAAGGTACATTAAAAAGATACGATTTTGGCAGGGACCGGGAAAAACTGGTCACTTTAACCAGATGGTCATAATATAGAGGTGGTCACTTTTGCAGGTTCTACTGTATGTGAAAATTTTGGTCGGCAGAAGGTTTAACAAATTAATTCCGTGCGCGAGTATTACGATTAATTATTATTGTTATATTATGTAGCTAAGTGATGTACTAAAACGACACAACCACCAAATATTAATTTTAATATACATGGTGTTATTTACACCAGCGCAAATTTAATTTACTTTAAAGTACATCATCTCAAGTTTTTTTTCAAATAAAATACTGTACCTATATTATAATATTTTTGAATTGGCATGTTTATTCTCCACCATTTTTATGAATATTTTCCTCTATCTGATATCGATACTTTCAGAAATAATTGTACTTTTTCTTTTAAAACCGTAAAATTATTAGACTTTTTATTTCTATCTAATCTAGTAGCCATAAGTTTGACATAAAGTAACAATATTTATTATTAATAAAATATAATCTATTCAGGATTGATTTGCCATCCAGCAGGCGGTTTTTTTTTTAAGTTGCATTTCTTAAATATTATTTGACTGATTTCTAGCAATGTCAAAATGAAATTGCCCAGTTGCCAGCTCTAGGGTCCCCTACTTTTCTAAAATAATCTAGTAAGTTTAGAAATAATAAAACACATAATATATTATACCTACTTAATTGTCAGAATGGTGAAAGTTATTAACAAAGTTACTAAACTGCAAATTGTGAAAGCTTTCAACCATTATAAAAGAGATAGGCCAGACTTCACACGATTTACGATTATAATCGATTAATTGATATATTTGGGGTAAGCATGTATTATTTCTTAAATATGCAATTGCAAATTACTTATAATGTTAGGTTCCGAGCGTTCTATAAAGGACATTTTATCACAAGGACAGGACGTTTTGAAATCATCCATTTGTAGTAAACGTGCTAAGACGGACGTTTTCTTACACGTTTAGAAAAGATTTACAACGACAAATTTGGCAGTACTACTTTATTAAAAATTATTAAATCAATGGGTTACAAACACAAAATGGTAAATGGACGCAAAATTTTATGTGAACAAAAACACGTCGTTGCGTCCAAAATTAAATTTTTGATACAATTTCTGCAATATCAAAATTCTAGTGAAAATGTGACATTCGTATACCTAGACGAAATGTGGATCTACCAAAATGGATCCGCGAGTCGTCAATGGGTACACGAAACCGATCTTAAAAGTAACCCAGACAAAAGTAAAAGTGAGGGGAAGAGGTTCACGATTTTGAATGCGGGAGGTAATATATTCTTTTTGGAAGGGTACAACATGTTACTAGACTCAACGAACAACGACAGGGACTATCATAAAACTATGAATGGGGAAATTTTTCAAAATTGGGTGGTTAATCAGCTGATTCCTGCTTTGGACAAGTTGCAAGGAAAATTTGTCGTGGTTATGGACAACGCACCTTATTATTCAGTGCAGTTTGACAAGCCGCCCACATTTTCTTGCAAAAAAGGTGTATTGCAGGAATGGTTAATTAACCACCACAATGTGGAAATTCAAGGCAAAATTATTTAGAAAAAACTTTGGAAGTTAATTAAACCTTTTACAGCAGACGAAAATAAAAGATACGTAACTCACGAAATTTAAAAAAAGCGCAAGTATGAGGTTCTTCGATTGCCTCCATACCATTATCAATACAACCCAATTGAAATGGCGTGGGGGTTTTGTAAGACCTATTACAATAAGCACATAAATTCGCAGCCAAAATCAAAAGACAAGGTTGCACATTTATGGCGTGAGGCTCTTTCAAAATGTACCCCCGACATGTGGCAAAATTTCTGTGAACATTGTGAATTTCTTATTTCGGAAGACTGGACAAAACATTTGGGAAATCTATCGTTTGAAAATATTTCTCCTTTCATTATTTCAAATGTGGAATCTGATTCAGAATCGGAGGGTGCCGATGATTCAGATACTTTTAGTAATATCATGAAGGTGGAATAGGGTAGGGAATATTCTTTTGGCATGTAAATTGGAATGAGTGTTTTACAGTTTTTATCTCGCCTGAGAAAAACACTGACCTCAGTGGAATACGAACTTGGGCTCTTAGCACCAGAGGCAAACAGTCAACCACTGGACTACCATAATATCAATTTAAAACATGAGCGGCATGGACGTTAATTCTTCTTAATTTGCTGCGAGATCTAAATATAGGACATCAAAGAATGGCGTGGAATATGCTCTGTATACATACGATTTGAGTTCAGAATTCTCGTGTAAAAAGAACAGCAATATGTATTTGGAATGTGTTATGACAACATTTAAATTATAGTTATTATTTTATTTATAATGAAATCATTATTATATCTAAGTATTATAAACCAATATTGAGCAGAAATAGGCGGACATTAAATGAACAAACAAGCTCCACTGGCAACATTGCCTGCTTTCAAAAAACATAACCTCCATCAAGAAAAACTAGCATAACCCAACTTAATTAATTGACAAATTTCATTGATACCACACATTCCCCCAGATTTCCACAGCCTACTAAGTGGCAATCAATCCCGAATAGGTTATAGATAGAAAAACGATTTTATTACACTTCAGGTATTTATTTATAACAAATGTTCAATGTGAAGTCCGTTCTGTTCAGCACACAGTCTATTCAAAACGACTTATTTACACCGCAATCAGTTTGTATACAGAGCAGGACTATGAACAGAAACAGCACTTCACCACCTCTGCAGACGGGCGGAAAAACCGCTGGCAAACTCAATCACAACAGCCATGAGAAATATGGGTCTGCAGGTGGATACACTAGATGCTCAGAGGTAGGGTGGTCTACACGTCGCGGATGGATGGGAAGCTGGCAATCCGGGTGTAAGGGGGATGCCTGCAAGGGGGAATCCCCTCCCATTTACTGCGGAAGCTTGCCATGGACGGGCTGCTAGTGAAAACTCAATAACGCCGGCTTCTCAACCCTAGGATAACCGGATGACCTGGTCATTCTAGTAGATTCATTTATACGGTCAGGGAACGTATGCAAATGGTCCTGAACGTAGCAAACAGGTGGACGGAAGGGGAAGGCTTAAATGTCAGCCCCCTGAAAACCACTACAGTACCATTTACGAGAAGGGGGAATCGCAAGGGTCTCAATCTTCTTCACCTAGGCGGTCAACTAATCAATCTGTCGAGAGTTTTAAAGTACTTGCGGTAATCCTGGATTCCAAGCTTACCTGGAACCAGCAAATAGAGAACGTAATCAGAAAAGCGGAAATTACTCTCGCGATAGTTAGAAACACCTATAAAAAATCATGAGGTCTCGGACCAAGCACGGTGTACTGGTTATACACGAGAGTAGTCAAACTAGCAGTAACATATGCAGCCTTGGTGTGGTGGCCCAAGGGCAAGCACGAAACGGCCAAACTAAGACTAGACAAAATTCCAAGACTTGGCTGTCTAGGCATCACGGGGGCAATGAGAACAACACCCACCGCTGCAATGAAATCCCTCCTCGACTTCCCCTCGTGCACCTGGTGATTAGGGGGAGGCTACATTGGGACTATACAGATTCCAGAGCTCACAGTACAATCTACGTGCAGAGACAGAACACATGAGGCTAATTGACAGTCTCATGTTTGACGTGAGAACGGACCATGTGAAGTCAAAACACCTAACAGCTACATTCTTCGAGGTAATAATTCAGGACCGAATAGAGGCAGGTACCGGAGTTTCTACTTGGCACGTAGGTACGCCTCCATTTTCCAAACGGAAGTATACTCGATACTACAATGCGCGCGAGTAAACAATTGAAGCGTCTACGTAGGCAGGCGTAGCTATATTCTATCGGACAGCCAAGCGGCTTTAGAAGCACTCTAAGGCCTCATCCAGGCTGATCTGGGAATGTTACGAAGAACTCAATGACCTGGCAGGGCAGAACATTGTGAGTCTGCTCTGGTTCTAGGCCACTGCGGGATAGAAGGTAACGAAAAAGCTGATAAACTCGCAAGGCAGGGGTCAACAGACCCTACTACGGTTCTGAATCTGCATTGGGAGTATCAAGAAATGCAATCCTTAACTTTATCAGCGAATGGATTTGCAACCAACATGAAATGTATTGGGCCGACAGACTAGGGTTTATGAAAGGACCTAGCACAAACAGAACCACTGAACTGCTGGACACAGGCAACTAAAAATCTTTAAGGGCTTCCTGACAGGACACATGACTGTCATGTAACACCTCAGGAGGATTAAGAAATTTGATG
>JABXWE010009738.1:0-13754 GCA_014611495.1 Limonius californicus
AAAAATGCGCATTATTGTGTGTTAGGAATTAGGATTATAGACGTTCCATGTTTGTATACTTTATCTATCAAAAGCTATTACAACACCAAATATCGCACTTAACTTTTGAGTAAATCTGGTGTACCAAATCGAAACTACAAACTTTCATTTCACGTTAGATCTATTTAAATAGTGTTCCTGAAAAACTGATTTTGAAGGCTAAGAAAACCAAAAGCAAATCTGTTCTCCAAGCAGAAAAGCTCAGGTTGGTTGGAACTTTAACTGACGCTACTGCATCCGAATGAATAATAAGTTTTCAATTTGAGATATACAACTGTGTTTTATATGTAGTTCTCTTGTAGAACCTTTTGAAATACGAGAATCTCCTTCGGCTATATTCCACAAGTTTGCAGTCACCTAGTAAACAAATCCAGAAATGCAATTCCACTGCTCTTGATCTCGGTTCAATGTTTTAGTGTGGGCTTTTAAACGCTGCTAAGTAGAACTTAGCACACAATGAAAAGAACCAACGATCTCGCAATTTCAGAAAGTCTAGACAAAACCTCAGGAAAACAACAAACACAATGACTAAGCCAACCCCAAATGTATATAAATGTAACAATAATACGATTGATCAATCAGCTGGAAAGCAGTGTCAGGGAGACTCAAGGGGGATTTTTATTAGTCACTTGTTTACTTCAGTTTCGGTGTAGCGACTAGGCAAGTGCTTAAAAAAAGAACACAACACGGGCTGTACACGACAGAACATCCGCGCTAACTTGGTTCATTTTCATAATATATCACCTCGTATTTAATGCCTAAGCCATCTGCTACCTTCTGTTACCAACGATTTATCTTTGATAAAGTTCATTTCGACGATATATTGATTGCTGTTGCGGGATGGGGCTACAACCATATTAAACGGCCCTCGTAGAGTGATTTGTTGGTCATATTCCATTTGTAATCGATAATTCTGATGATCTTCCAACGTCAAGCGTGCACCATAAAACGTTTATATTAGAAATGGCTCTAAGAAATCCTATTAAATTAAAATAGGTATTATTATAGGTAACCCCCTACGGCGGCTTTGTAATTCAATAATAATAAATTACTGTACAGTCGTCGTATCCCGCTATATTTAAATGTGGCCGGCATTGTTTACGAGGTATCAATGATGATTATGTTTATCGGAGCAAACAATATTGAGAAAAACCCATATGTAAGCTCTATATTTTGGAGTTTCCTAGAAAGTGTAGCACATTTTTGCCAACTTTGCCAACAGGTAGTCAATCAAGAGGACCTTGAAACATTTTATTTATGGAAATTTCTGCAAAGTTGATTTTTAGTTGTAGTTCCACGTTAGCGTTTTGTATGTCGACTGAAGTTACCTATACAGTGCACGCCAATTATTGGAATCACCGATAATGTTATCATTTGGGTATTGTATTCACTTTCGCGAAGAACGGGCGGACGTATACCAGTGGCGGCTCGCCAAGTGAAGTAGGTGAGGTGCCTCTTCACCTAAAATTTTCATTCAATTTGCAATTTAAATTACATAATTAATTATTTATCGACATTACACCTATGAGTCGTTTATTTATGGCATACATACTCGTAGATGCAACAAGCTTAGTGAAAACAAACACATTAAATTTTTTCTGGTCCCCTTGTATTTAAAATCTAAATTTTAAAAGCAGTCCGTGGATCGTGAACGTAGTGACCATAAAAAATCACAACACTCGTGCAATTGTAGTGAAGAGTAAACCTCAAACGTATTTTAACTCTGCACTTATTACTTCCGTTGCCATGGTAACGCCTACGTCAATATCTACAACTGGTCCACAGGGAATCGCGCAAGTGAAGAGTTCAGTCGCAATCAGCCGCTGAACTGCATGTTTGGGTTTGACCGTCGGTTTTTAAACGATTTCAACAATTTTGAATTCACATTTTTAGCTGTAGTATTTAATGATATTTTCTCTATCACTGACATATTATTTGATGTTCTCTAAAAGAAATCATTGGATATTAATTTTTGTGTTACAAAAATAAATAAAACTATTAAACAGGAAATGGAATGACGATTTCTTTGATACACTCTTCGAAAAGACTAAGGAAATAGAAATAACACAAATCGATATTTCTAAGCGCCCTACGCGGGAATACGCTAGCCTTACAAATAATACCATTAGAAGAAAATATAGAATTTTGTTTTATGCAGTACTGAATCACATTGTAATGGAAATGGAAGTAAGGTTTCAAAACTGCGATAAGTTACAATTCATGTCTGTGGCTGATACTACGAAATCGGAAATTTGAACAATATGATTCGTGTTTTCCTTCTAAAGCATTTGAAAGTTTAGTTCAATTTTATGGCAAAATATTTAGAAAAAGTCAGCGTCTTAAAAGCGAATTAAGTCTTCTTTATGCCGATGAAAGTTACCGCAATCTACAGACCCAAGAATTACTAGAAAATCTCAATAAGAACAAAGAAATTTTTACCGAAGCCTACAAATTGTTTTGCCTCATATTAGCTATTCCGTCGGCAAGTGCATCAGTGGAAAGAAGTTTTTCTTGCCTTATACGAAGAAATGCATTGTCTCAAGATAGGTTTTCTTCTTTGGCAAATATTTCAATTCAACAAAAACTCTTATTAGAAATAATAAAAAAAACCATTTTACGAACACATAATAAATAATTTTCCTGCATTAAAGGTCAGAAGAATAGCCTTGGTCTACAAAAACTAGGTAAGTTGACCTTGAATTAAATTTTTTCTATTTGTTATTATTAGGATTATTATAATAGCACTTCACCTATTTTTTTTACCTGCAAACCGCCACTGACGTATACGACTACATAGAAAAAATCATTGTTTTCGTGGACGAACAATAACGATGTTTGCATGCTTTTTTTGTTTGTATTTTCAAACACGAGTGGAACCGGAGCTCGCTTTCTCTCTCGAAAGTTAATAGTAGTGGAGGCTGGTTGGCAGCAGCTAACACAGTTCTATTCTAACCTTTTGCAATGGCTGACCAAAAAAGAGAGGTGATTTTAGCTTAAACAAGAAAAGAAAACATTAGCAGTATAGAACAGAAGATAATCAAAAGAAAACATTGAACAGAAGATAAGTAGCCGAAAATAAGCAAACGGACTGCAGGAGCACAATAAAACATTTCGCAGCCAGTTTTGTGTAATAAAACAAGTGTTGAAATAGAAGAGGCTACAAAGAAAAATGACAATTTAAACACTAAAGTAAATCGCGCTAAGAAAGGCCATCAAGTGGAATCCTTGCACCAGAAAGTGAAAGAAATTGCGAGGAAACGAAAAAGATAGAGAATATTTTTCGCAAAGGAGCGATGATTTCACCGTTTATTATTATCACTCGGTTATTGTTATGAAAAACCCCAAGTCCCGCTGTGAACACATTAAGCGGCGTGCCCTGTATTATATTACATCATGATATCATTTCATATGGGAAACACTTAAAAACACTAAACAATAACAAATATCAGCAAATATTAGAGGCCGATAGAATTAAGATCATTCAGAAATAATAACTTACAATAGGCCAAGACTGCATTTCCACCTTTAAAAAAATTCAAATACAACTCGTTTAAAAGCTCGAGTTCAACGAGATATAATATTAATTTTCACAGTTTTATGGTATTTTCCGCTTATGGTGATCGCTGGTCCCCGAAACACCGAGCAAAAATATATTATTTTTAGCATTTATAGCTTGTGTTAGTCACATAATAATTCCTTCCGGACATGTATTAGCTAAAAACAGATTAGAATTAAAAAAATAATATTTTGGGGTATCAAATTGCTTAGTCTTTCACCGGATTAATACCGCAATGCAAAATGTGTTATAAATAGAACTATAACTATTTTCTTAATTCTTTCGTATATCTAATAAATATTTGCAGTCCTAAACAACTCGTTATAACCGAGTTGAATTGTAAATATTATTTTTCGCACCCTATTCAGAAACATCATGTTAAAATCAGCTCTAGGAGTAGTTTATTCCTTAAAAAGTATTTTCCACTACCTAAAAGTAAGATTTTAGGTGTTCCACTACAAACTACACAATTATTGGAATTAGAACAATATACAGGTAGGTGAATTAAAATAAATAATTAAAAAAAAACACAAAGAATGACAATTATCATAGAAATGAAATAACACAATAATTCACAGGGTGTTTCACTAAAGCGGAGCCAGTAGAGGAAACTCAGCTGAATGCAAAAATACCAAAATATACAGGGTTTCAATACAAATTTTATTTTTCTATTTCTAATTTGCAAACATCCTAAAAAGTGCTGAGCTTCTATTTTGTATAATTTGTGACTATTAAGAAAAACTTTAGCTTTTTTTTAAATAATTTGCTTATACCATTAGACATTATCTTTCCCAAGAACATAATGTTGTGTATATGTGGGCTGCCTAAGTAAAACTGGGAATCCTATTTTAAAATTACCTTGTATGTATTTTTTATGGACTACGCCCCCCCCCCCCGAAATCGCTTTCGCATTACTTCAGGGGGGTGCTTGCGTCCCTTACATACTAGCCATTCATGCAACATGCACCCTTAACTTAACCAAGTGAAATACGGCCGCCTCAACCGGGGTTCGACCCCGCGGCCGATCGGACCGCATTTCACTGTGACCTCGACTGACAGCGCCTATTCGCACTGCCCCATCGAGGTCCCTGGTATTATAAAGCTAGCAATTCTTCTTAATTATTTTTATAAAATATTGTACCTTGTCCATCCTAGCTTACATTTTAATTGTGGCTATAAAGTACAATAGTTGAAATTCCCTTAGAGCTCGTGAATAAATATGAAACACAAAAATTTTAAATTAGACAAAGGATTAAGCGACCATTCTAAGAGAGCATTCATTCTGTGGGGCGATTTCTGAGATAAAAAACATTGTTTTAAAATGCAAAACAGGTACGTCCGTTGCATTCTGTTTTTATTACTGTTATTCAACAATTCAGCCATCACTTACACTTCAAATACGTCTGCATCTCGTTCCAACTATGCATTTTGAGCAAGGTAATTTGCAAATAGTAAACGTGCATCAAATAATCAATACCAGGTATGGTTTACACACAATAGCTATTGCATGTGACATAAGTAAAACAAATAAAAAAAGCATATGCTGGTACAACCTTCCATGTACATGTCTAAATTACAACAAACGTTAACAAAAGCTACATAGAGAAATTACTGAAATTTAAAGCACAGTAGGTTAAGTACATCGTATACTAAATCATGCTAATGCATTATACATAAGCTTTAAAACCGGCGTGTATGTTTATAAACATACATTATGTAAGACGGAAACAAGTACCGGTTTAAGCCTTTAGGGTGTGTAGGTAGGAAGATGATAAAAAAGAGCTTGTGGTTTACTCAAGAACCTTATGGTGTACATTATTAGGAGAGTCCAGATGGTTATAAATCGGACTACACTAAAATTAATGGCAAAATTATAAAGACTGAAATAGTTTTTAAACGGATAAGAAAATATCATGCGCAATATGCTGATGAACAGATAAAACAAATTATCATAAAAGGTGCTCTCATAACACTAAATTTCAACGTTCTCATAAGATTTTCTTAATAGATAATATTCTAAATTTGCCATTCTTTGCGTAAGCATATCGGACAACTTCCTTTTGGGAAAATTATAAACGCAAATGAAATTGGTATGGATAATACATGGGTACTTCAAGTGTAGTTAAACAAATATCACAGCAAAATGAGCAAAAGTCTGGCATTTTAATGCATAACTGCAGGTAAAATGTATTCAAAAGAAGCGGAAACTTAGGATGGCATGGTTGCTGAACGTTTTATTTTCGAAATTTACCAGGATGGTTTCAATTTATACAAGAATGTTAAAATTAAAGCCCCATCAGAAGAAGATTCTCAAAATTAAATTATTTAAAGATTAGCCGGACTCTTTTCAGTGTATCCATGGCAACCCTTTCGTTATAATATTATTTTGACAGTTACAGTAACTAAAATTCTGCTCATTGTAGAGTGGTAGAGTGAATAATAATTAATATTTCTTACGAATGAAGGCGTGAATTCGACTGAAATGCTTACGATCTGCGAGCACAATACGGCGATTAATATCTTTCTAAAAATGTAAAACTCCTTCGCAAGGCAATGGCAAACCAGCGAGGTATTCTGCCTAGTAAATCTTCTCTGGAGTAGAAGTGTTTACACTTCCCGTGGTTCGGAGCCCACGTTAAACTGTAGGTCCTCTATGTCTGTGACACTCTAAAAACGCGCAACACAGGCATAGGAGAGAAGATCGCTACGTCTCGTAAGAGATAAAGCACTCTAAGAAGAAGAAAAATGTAAAAATGTTTGAGTGGTCGAAATCTGTTAGAGACGAGAGAACTCGTGTAGACTATGAACCTCATGTACAACGAGCTGCAACTTCGGGTAACCGTAAAAATGAAGAAAAAGTTAATGCTAGTATTCAGACGGAGAACAGTTCGTCAAATTGCTCAAAATTTACTAATTAGAGTCGGGAGTATTGAAGATATAAATAGCACGCTAAACTATCGTAAGGTGAGTGCCAGGTAGATTCCGCCCTTGTTGACCGAAGAATACAAGTTGAATCGTTTGCAAATCGCTTCTTTTTTACTGCAGCGATATTGAATTTTTGGGCCCAATTGTGGCAAGTGATAAAATATGGGTACATCACTTTACTCCCGAGTCAAAATATGCAGGCATGAAGAGGTATCACACCACATATTCTAAGCCAAAGAAACCAAAAATTGTGTTGTCAGCTGGTAAAATGATGTCAACATTTGTTTGGGACTTTCAAGAGGCGCTCTTTGTTTAATTTCTTGCAGAATGTCGTACAGTTGCTGCAGATTATTGTTATTCGGCACTTTACGCGATAATGTTAAGTGGGCGATAAGGAACAAACGGGAGAGAAGACAAAGTTCTGTTTGCTTTTCCCAAGACAATGCTCGCCCTTATACCGCTGCAAGAACAATTGAAATCATAAACAAACTTCAATGGGATCTTCTTCCCTTCTTCTTATTGTTTGACCCACTAAAAGAATTTTTTGCCCGATAAATATTTCAGTCAAATAACGACATTTAGGAAAATATTCAAGAGTGTACATGCATGCAGCTCAAAGACTTCTTCCATTAGGAAGCTTCCAGATCGGTGGAACAAGTGCATCGCTAGGTAGGGAGACTACCAGAAAAATAATGTAGTTTTCATCGTTGTAATATTGTAATATACTTCTTTATAAATAAATTCCTACACTCCTCATTAAATTATTAAAAAGTATACTCAAATTGAACGATTATTTACTAACATTTCAGTTTATTTCCTGAAAGTTTTTGTTGGAGCAAACATTTGTAATAGTGCGGGTTTTCCTCGACTCAACAGAACAATACTCTCGGTTGTAAACCGTAAACAAGACAACCGCAATTAATGTTCATATTTAAATATCACACGGCCGTAAAATAAAGTTAACATTCACTTAAACGTGCTGTATACAAAGAGTTTAAATTCACTTATACGTTCATCAACGCAGAATATTCCAGGAAAATTAATAAGCAACAACTTCTACGGGTTATAACTATTCATAAAGTAGCCGCAAGATGCGTTAGCGATCAGCCGTAGTTCGATAGCAAGGATAGTATACCTTTTAGTATCCTTGGTTCGATAGAGGTACAAATGCAAGAACAAATTAATCAGCAATGGAAATGTATTTATTTTCAATTACTATACGGCGCCTAATGTATTAAGTAAGTTTGCTGTAGAAGTAATTGCCTAACTAATAGGGCAATATATAATTGTGCTATGATAATGTTTGTAATTTATACAGGGTGTCCCACGATGTGAGGTCACTACTACATGTACGTAATCTTTAGACCAAATATAGTTAAAAATTCTAATAAAGTTATGCCCTAAAGTAAACCGTTTTCAAAATACAGGGTGTTAAATTATTATTTATTAAATAATTACTATTTTAGAAAAGCCAATATTTATTTCTATTTTAGTAATTCACTATAAAGATTGTTCAAAATGGCCACCGTTGTTTTCGAGACACATTCTGGCTCTTCTTAAGAGACATCTGGTTGCCCTAAGTAACCTATTGTTGTTATTCCGAGGGGGGCATAACTTCTTTAATAGTCGATTTGGAGAAAATGACCACTCTTTAGTGTCGACTTATTTTCACCTCTCCTATCAGACCGACGAGTTTTTCAACGAGTGCACAACCACAACCCGGAACTTTCCCGAAACCGTCCACTGAGCGTCCAATACAGCAAGTACTAGACAATGAGGACAACATTCTACGAGATATTGATAATAATCCCAGCACCTCTGTTCGTCGTGTATCTGCACATGTTAATGTACCACGAATGCGAGCTTGGAGAACATTAAAACGTCATGGTTTATATCCATTTCATGTCCAGCCTGTTCAGCCCTCAGAGTTCGTTAATCGTATGCAATTTTACCGCTGAATCCTTCACAATCGAAACCTACGTAATAGAATGTTATACACGGATGAAGCAACATTCTCTTGGAATTTGGAGAATCCACACGAAATCACAGTGTCAAATTATTAACATAGGTTGTCACTTAATATTTGCTGTGGAATTATTGATAACATGCTCATTGGTCCATTCGTGTTTGAGAACCATTTAAGATCATTGGTATGTGGTACGATGGTGCCTCTGCGAACTTTGCGTTACGTGTAAGACAATTTTTGAGTCAACGGATTGAAGAACGTGTAATTGGTAGAGGAGAACAGCACCGCTGGCCCCCAAGTTCCCCGGACTTAACTTGTTTAGATTATTATTTGTGGGGCCATATGAAAGATATGGTATACCAAACACCATCAGAGACTGTTGAAGATGTTAGGAGACGCATTCTTGAGGCATCAGAACTAATTCGGAATAACAATGATATGTTACTTAGGGCGACCAGTTCTCTCTTAAGAAGAGCCTGAATGCATCTCGAGAGCAACGGTGACCATTTTGAACAATATGTATAATGAATTTAAACTAAAACAAAAATAAATATGGGCTTTCCTGATATTGTAATAAATTTAATAAATAATAATTTAACACCTTGTATTTTGAAAACGGTTTACTTAAGGGCATAAGTTTATTAGAATTTTTAACTATATTTGGTCTAAAGATTACGTAGAAGAAGTAGGACCTCCATTGTAGGACACCCTGTATAATAAAATATAAAAATTTTAAATGGCAAAATTTGGCGAATCAAGTGCTGATTGTAAGCCTGCAAAATAAATATAAAGCTCAACATTTTTTATTTAAAAGCCGTGAACTGAAGTACATTTTTGATGAAGGCTCGAATGGGCCATTTATTTCCCTAGAGGCCTAAACCCGCCAGTGCAATGTTGTATCTGATTAAAAAATGAAACACCCATTCTCAGTACAAAAATAAAAGCGAAATATTTTTGGAACACTCATTAATGCTACGCAGATGATTTCAATGCAACTGCATTTATTACACACGGGTAGTGTTAAATCAATGTAGGTTTTATAGACCCCCGAATCACATATGTGAATTTAAACATGCATATAACTACATATTTAAGAGTATTTTTATAAATGCTTGCATGCTTCTGCAGCTCTGGCAGTTGCAAAAAATTGCAACTATTATATCTAAAATTTAAAAAGCAATTTCAGTAACCTGTAGCAATTTAACAGTATTGTTTTTTGGGTTTCATTATTTCTCATATTCAAAGGAATATAAAATATAACTAAGTACACATACATATTGGCTTTTATTGGAAAGATCCATATGGTAGACTCTATTCGAAATGTTTTTTTTTTTAGAAACTACAAAATGCATATTTTTTTTAAAGTAACTTTTAATTGTATATGCCATGATTATGAATTTATATTTATTTATCCGTCAGCAGTTTGTAGCTCATCACCGCATTCATATTTTGACGTATTCCAGGTATATATACAGGGTGTGCCATAATTTATAGATACGCGACTCGTAGCGGTCTTCCTTGATGCTCCCTGAATGCAAATATGTATAAAATGTTAAAGACCCGCAGGTTAATTTTCTTCTACAAATGAAGAAAAAAAATAGAAACTTGGCAACAGTGAAATTGATCTACACTCTACAGAGTGATTTAGAAAACATTTTCGAACACACATTTTTTTTAACCAACGATATAAATCGCTCTGTATATTTAATAGATTATATATTTATAAGAATGACCGAAATACTAAAAATACCAAAAAAACTAAAAAATGCAATAGTACTGTTCAATGTGATCACCATCAACATTCACACAATCTGCAGCTCTCCAAGCAATTGTGTTGTGCGCATTAGGAATGTGCACAGGTACAAATGCTGCTGCTTGGTAGACGCGGTTTTCCAGTTTCTGGATGTCATTTAGAGGAGTTTGACACACTAATAGCTTCAAAAAACCCCACAGAAAAAAAATCTAGAGGTGTCAAGTTTGGAGAGCTTGGAAACCAAAGTACAGAGCCGCCCCGTCCTATCCATCTGCCATAATAGTGTTGCGTTAACCATGTAGGGCCATTCATTTCAAAATGTGTTGGAGCACCGTTCTGTTGCCAGCACATATCACGTCTTATTACCAGTAGCATATTTTCTAAAAGAACTGGCTCTATCTCATTTAAAAAATGTAAATAATTTTGGGCGTTCAGCCTGTCTACCATTCCTGCCCAAACATTAATACTGTGTCTCGTAAATATACTAAGCACCACTTGATTTATTAAACATATACACAATATTATGTTTAGTTTGCCCAATATATTTCACAGTGACAACAGTCGATTTCGTAAATCCAAACCTTTTCAAAATATATTCTGTTTATCTTTAAGGTTTCCTAACATGTTTCGAATGTTGTAATTTTATCAATATACGTTTCTGGTATTGGTTAAAGCATGAAATGGAATTTTAATAACATTTATATTGTTTTCTTGAAAGTGGGAAGCCATAATTATACAAATTCACAATATGCCAACCTTAAAGTTACTTTTGTTTATAAAATGTGATATTGATGATAAGGTACCCAGGATTAATAAGTTGTACCGTAGAAGTTTGCTTTGACTTGAATAAAACAATAATAAACCATAGTTGTAGTCATGGCAATATATACTTTAATTTGGCGATTTATGTTTTTTAGTAGTTGATGATGATGAATTGAGCGAGATCTAGGACGCGGTTTTCCAAGCATCTCTGTGCACTTAGGCTACATTTGGCCCATTGTACACCCTAACTAAGAATTTTGCCTATCTGGGGTAATTCCAACTCCAGTAGTGATTTTTAACGTGTCACACATCGTAGTGGCACGGGACCTACGGCTTTATTTCTTATCCGACAGAAGGCGCATTTTCACATTTTTCCCCGCTAGAAAAATCTCGCCGACCTCAGCCAGGTTCGATCCCGCCTCCCTCGGATCTAAAGGCAAATGCGCTAACCACTAGACCACCGAGGCCGGCTTTTTAGTAGTTAAATTGAGCGATTTCCACATCTAGTCATGTGTTATTTAGAATTTTGATTGATGCCATACGTGAGTGAATGGCACTTCTTCACAAAAATTATTTTACCTGTCCATACAAATATTTTTTTCGTGTTATACAATATACAGTATGATCATTTTATGTTGTAACAAGTAGGTAGGCTACACGTCTCACATATGCGTAAAAAGCATAGTAGACTTTTCTTTTCAGCTATAAAAAATATTTTTTTACATTGTCCTTTGGTTAGGCAAACGTCAACTACTGTTTTGTCAAAAACTTCTGCACAAAGTTGCTGGTTTGCATAACTCCTTGTGGTAAAGACAATCAGTTTCAATGTATTCTAATAGCGAGAAAACAGATATGATGTTGATTGAGAATTCAGAGGGGCGGCGGACTTAGCAGTACTACGATATGCACAAAGATACCCGGAAAGAAATTTGCGACAATATGGACAAGGTGAGAAAACAACAAGTCACAACGGTAGAAGCGGAAGAAGCAGTCATCGAACAAGTAACTGGTAATCCCCATATAAACCTAATAGCAGTTGCAAGAACTGTAGGCTTTAGCCAAAGTTCAGTATTTAAAATTTGAAAAGCAAATCGGTTTCATCCTTACCACGTCACATTAGTGCAACACCTTGCTAAAGATGATAACCCACGTCGAGTGAATTTCTGCCAATTTTTAAGACGATGTTCCTACTGATCCACTGTTTTTAAGAAATATTACATTTTCTGTCAAAGCGACGTTTAGCAACAATGGGTGTGTATACAGATAAAATAAATAAAATTACCATCTCTGTTAACAAGAAAATCCACAGTCGATTCGGCAAGCACACCTTCAAAGAATTTTGACTGTAAATGTGTAGTGTGGTATCGTTGACAACTTTATCGCTGGTCCCCACTTCTTTAAGGACAGTTTAAATGGGGAAATGTATTTACATTTTTTAGAAAATGATTTGCCTCAACTTTTGGGAGACATTCCTCTTTATGTTAGACAGCGCATGTGGTTCAAAATGACGAAGCACCTGCCCACTTCCATAGAATTATAAGAAACTACCAAGAAGAAAGTTTCCACAACAAATTAATTGCAATATGTGCAATTCATTTTTGGTCTCCACATAGTCCGGACTTGATTCCGTTATATTTCTTTTTGTGAGGTTAAGTAAAAAAACAATATCCACGAAACTCCCGTAGAAACTCGGGAAGACTTACGTGAAAGAATTATTGAATCATGTAGGTCAATGCTAACTCGGTGTTAAAAATTCTCTTCTGCAGCGGATTGACTTATTTGAACAGCAAGGTGGACGGCAGTTTGAACGTTTATGATCTATTGCAAAAATGTATCTTATTTATTAGTAAATAGTTTCTTAATACATCCAATGTAACTACTTTGATTTTTATTCTTATTTAAAATAATGTAAAGATTACTAAGAAACCTATGGAATACAGCTGTAATGTGTGTAGCCTATCTAGCTGTTGTTCTTGTTTGATTGAGCGAGATTTAGGGCGCGGTTTTCCAAGCATCTCTTTGCAATCAGGCCATATTTGGCCTATTCCACACACTACCTATGAATTTTGCCGATCTGGGGTAATTTCAGCTCCAGTAGGTATTTTAATGTATCATACATCGCAGTTACCTACCTGTAACAAGATGAAGTAATCACTCTGTATAAATAAAATGTCTGAAAGATTTTACCAATAGATAACTGCCCAAAACAAACAAAATTCTTAAATTAAAAAAATAATACAGTTTTTACTTTCCTAACTAACCCAAAAAGGCGTTTCATACTATTGGTGTAACGCAATTCAAAAGTTATTTCCTGCGTGGAACATTAGTACTCTCAAGTTTTTACAACATATACATAATATTCGGGTTACTTTCAACAAACAATTAATTATCAGGTCGAATTAATTACACTAAGATCTTCAAAGTAAGGTTGTTAGGAAGGAAACCTTGAGCTAAAAACAAAAATGCATTCTACAAATCTTTCGATTTTGGCATCTATACCACTAATGCATTTGTCCGCTCTAGAAAGCGAATGCATCTGAAAGTATTTTTAATTAACATTTACAGTTTACCAAGCCATTATAAAGTGGAATATTCAACAAAACGTCGACCTGGCATTTTAAAGCACAACAGATACTCTGCCTGCAAAAGTTTAAACGAGCAGCAAGCCTGTAAATTCCTAAGAAGTAAAAAACTCTTTGGGGAGATAACAGCAACAATAGTCACATTTGCAGCATATGAAACCTGGCCAACTG